>CAUYON010109751.1:0-50437 GCA_963573935.1 Arctocebus calabarensis | reverse complement strand
GCCTGTAGTCCCAGCTACTTGGGAGGCGGAGGCAGGAGACTCACTTGAGCCCAGGAATTGGAGGTTGCTGTGAGCTGTGATGCCACAGCACTCTATCCAGGGTGACAGCTTGAGGCTCTGTCTCAAAAAAAAAAAAAAAATCAATATATCCCAACCCCACATTGACCTGTCATTTTCAACTTTTCTGTGAAATGAATGTCTTCAGTTAAATCTTGTTTGCTTTTTGAAAATTAGAATAATATAAAAAGTTTTGTGCAATTTATTCTTCAACTTTCAAAAATCTGAGAGGTGGGTTCTCAATTCTGACTATTATGCTCTTAATGTGTCCCAGGGAAGGGTCTGGCCCCATCTCTAATACCTGAGATCAATAATCTCCAGCCCTTTTGGCACCAGGGACGTGTTTCCTGGAAGACAGTCTTTCCACAAACTGGGGTACAGGGACAGTTTGGGGATGATTCAAGTGCATTATGTTTATTGTGCGCTTTATTTCTATTTAATTACATTGTGATATATATGAAATAAGTATACAGCTCACCATAATAAAGAATCTGGGGGAATCCCTGAGCTGGTTTTCCTGCAACTAGGCAGTCCCATCTGGGAGTAATGGGAGACAATGACACCCAAAGTGTGTTACTTATGTCCAGTCTGCTTCGTATCCTTATTTATTTATTATTTTTTTCAATTTCTGGAGGGGGCCAGGTTTGAACTTGCCACCTCTGGTGTATGGGGCCGGCGCCCTACTCACTGAGCTATAGGCGCCGCCCTTCATTTTTTTTTTTTTTCAGACAGAATCTCACTACATTCCCCTCAGTAAAGTGAAATGGCGTCACAGCTCACAGCATCCTCATACTCTTAGGCTATTTTTTTTTTATTGCGGGTGTCTTTGTTATTTTAGCTGGCCCAGGCTGGGATCAAACCCAGCAGCCTCTGTATGTGTAGACGGCACCCTACCCACTGAACTACAGGCACCACCTGTAATCTTACTATCTTTATTGTCACTGCAAAACCACTTCCCAAAGATAGGATGTTAGAAACGGAAGCAGGATTTTCATTACTTTTGTGACAATCTCAGGACACTCCTCCTTGACTTTAATCCAGAACATGTGTAGATTTGAAGTTGTCTGAAATATACTTTTAAGGCCACTGTCATTAGTGATTTTAATATAACCTCTTCTAGCAGGGACAAAGTTGAGTCACCTGGCTTATTCACAAATGAGTGGTGGATCCATCGCTTCCGGCTTCAGGGGTCTTTTATGGTTGGGAAGTAATGCTCAAGTGCTCTTGAAAGCTGAGGTAGGTGAGCATGAGAAAAGGAAGGTCCTGGCCCAATCTCTTTAAAATCTCTACTAATGTTTGAAACATCAAAAATCCCAATGTTCACACTTTGCCGCCATGATTCCAGTTTGGTTTTGAATGTAGCCATTTTATCTGCCAACTTAATCACAGTTGTCATTTTCCCCTGATACGGAAGATTGAGTTTGTTGAGCAGATTAAATATGTCACACAAGTGAGCAAGTTTTGCAACCCCTTCTATGTCACTAAAATGTGCTGTCCGTGATGACAGTTTTTTTTTAAATAAGTCTCTGGGAAAACTCTCAAACCCCCCCAAATCTGGCCAGGGACCTAGCTTTAGAAAGGCATCCCACTTCTGTGTATAATAGAAAACATGTGTGGTTTGCATCCATATGTGCACAGAGCAGTGTGAACAGACATGAGTTAGTGAATTACGGTCATGCACTTTAACATGTAGATAATTTTAATCACATCCTGAAAAACAGGATGTTACTTAGGTGAGGAGACATTTTTCAGCTAGCCAACAATTCTACGTGCATGCCACAGAGCATAGACTCATGTTCACAAGTGACCTCTTTGACCCATGCAATGACAACAGAAAGCCATCCAGTCCTAGCAGCCTCTCCCTCCATGCATCTACTGACCGTGCATATACAAAATGACCAGTTCAGTTTTCCCGATATGTATTCATTCAAAGACTAAATAGTTTTGCAGCTGTGGTGTCGGCTGGCAATAAAAGTACTTATAACATACTCTCATGTACATCTTCCTCACAAATATATTGCACAAAAAACAAGCATTATCACCTTATTGTCAACATGGGCAGACTTATCCACCAGAACTGGGTACCACAGTGATCCATTAATCCTCTCTAACAATCATGCCTCAGTATCCTCTCCTATGTCATCAGTTCATTTAATTATGGTGCTAGCTGAAACAAGAACACATGACACCTTTTGAACTGCAGCCTCTGTTAGAAGTTCATGGCAGATGTCCTTAGCAGCAGGCGGGATCAACTCTTCACCCACAGTAAGGGGCTTCTTATCTTTAGCAATGTGGTTAGCCCCTAGGAGCGATGCCCTTAGTGCAGACGCATCATATTTCATGAGTGATGGACTTCGACAGTTGCTTCTGTAGTTTGTATTTATGGTTTGTCTTTCTTTCTCTCTTTCTTTCTTTCTTTCTTTCTTTCTTTCTTTCTTTCTTTCTTTCTTTCTTTCTTTCTTTCTTTCTTTCTTTCTTTCTTTCTTTTCTTTCTTTTCTTTCTTTTCTTTCTTTCTTTCTCTCTTTCTCTCTTTCTTTCTTTCTTTCTTTTTTTGTGAGTGGGGGCAGGGAAATATTCTTCAGGTGTTATTATTGACCCACTGTATCTTCAAGGGCATATACACCTATCTTTTAAAAATCTTTCAGTTTAAGTCTATTTTCCTTTCAGGTGTAAGAACTATATGACAAGGGTAAGAGTTATTTACTGAATCATCTTTGAAAATAATCAAAAAGCATGAATCCATGAAAAACCTATAATTTGGGATGTGGAAATGTTTCATTATTGCTTTTAATAGGAAGACGTTATTACCCTATATTGTAAGGGTTTCCCAAAGTCTTTTGTCACTGTTGATTAAATCATATTGCTTCTATTTGCTAAGAAACTCATTCACTTAAAGCAACCCCCCAAACTAACATTTTCTAGATTGACGTCGCAGACCCGAATATTAGAAATCAGCCTTATCTGAGGTGAGGTTTAAGTGATATGATAGCCAACTACAATGTGTAGGAAGGCAGTTGAGTGTTCCACAGACTCCTTAATAATTCCTCTGTGGCTAGTTTTTTTCTATCTATTTTTTTAGGTAAAATGAAACTAATACCACAACCTTGTCAAATGTAATTTTTTCCTTTCTCTTTCTCTAGGTTTCAAGAGACATCCACATAAAAGTCTTACAGCTAAACACTTTTATAAAAATCATTATTGATCATGTAAACTGCTTAGTTTTGTGATAAACATAATTCTGCTTTCACAATAATACCAGATATTGAGTCTGAATCAAATCCGATAATCAACTGAACACTTGTTAAAATCTTCAAGTTCTTTTTGCTTCTAGCAATGTAAATAGGATTTTTCAAATATTTTTCAGATTAAGAATGAGATTTGTTAAAAAAAAAAATAATAACCTAAATTCCCAGTGCAGTGGTGTGTTTTGTTGTTGTTGTTCAAATTGCAATGTTTTTACACCATGTTATACCAGCTGCTCCTATGTAAGGATAGCTCACATTTACCTACTTCAGTATTGCGAATTTCTACTGGTTAATGTAATAATTTAGCTATATATATCTTGTCTTTGCAATTAAAATGATTGAGCCATAAAGATTGTGAAATATGGTATTTGCAAAATCAAAGTAAAAGAAAAAAGACAGAAAATATAGGAATTATTTTTATTTACAGATTCATAAATTTTGAAAGGTCATTACTGACCAAATCAATAGAAATATATTTTGTCAGTTCCTTCATTCATTCATGCATTCATTAATATTTAGCACATAATATAGGCTGTGATAGTTATTTTCTACTATTGCTAGCTATGAAAAGACAGTATTTAAAAAGGTTTAAATTATTATCTCAGTTTTCTGTAGCACGTACATTCCAAATAAATAAAATTCTTAAAACTGTATTAAGCATTATTTTAAATGTGTCAAAAGATCACCTTCTTCTGAGAATTAAGTTTTGTTACATTTATAGTAAGATTGAACATTTTATTTAATTTTTAAGATTGTTCATAAATAAAATCAGATATTGAATAGAATTAGGTAAATAGAATTGGTAAAGATCCTGTATGATCCTTCTAAATTATGATGTTAAAAATTAACTCTGCAGACTGTCTCGCTGAATCACAGATTTGTTTTCAGAAAGGCACACTAATAATAAAGTGTATTGACAGAATTATGGTCCATCTAAATTCACATTGTTTCAGCCTTTGAAAGGGTTTGGTTAAAAATTCAGACTCCAGCCTGCACAGCAGGTACCTTTATTGTAGAAATTGTATATTTTTAAAAAATAAATGAGCCAGGGACTTTTGGGAGTTTTTTTTTTTGTTCACAATTGACATACAGTGATTTAAGCGCAGGTGAAAGAATTTTTATTGATTTTAAGATTAAGTTTAAACTTAGATTCTTATATATGATGGAGTTTTTATTGCTATTTTAAAGATAGGTATTGGGTCAATAATTTCGTATAAACAGATGGTTTCAATTCCCTGACTAACAGAAGGCCAGGCGTGCTAAGTCACAGGACGTGTTGTGTTCCCATCCTAATGCAACATGTTTATTAGACACAGGTCTTAAACAGTGGCATGAGATGGTCTTGGTGGCCCTCTTTTTACCTTTTTTTTTTTTACTTTTTGTTTTAAATTGACCTTTTTTTTCTTAATAAAATGTTGTCATTTTCTATTTAACATTCGTATAGAAGGCTCAGGAGAGCTGATCTTTATGCCAATTATAAACTTCCAAACAAGAAAGCAAGATTTTAGACAACTAATGATGATAAAGAAGTAAAATTTCTTTTTTCCAAATACTGAGGTTCTTTTACCAAATACCATAGATTCCATTTCAGCACATCTACTTCATTTTAATAACAATAATTATTGTAATTATCAGTGCTTTTAGGTTTGGGGTATTTATTAAAGGCGATATGAGGCATTTTCTAAGAGTAGGTAGCTGCATTCTATAAGATAACAACCTGGAGGCATTGCCAAGGTTATGGATTGCTTGCCACACACTGGTACTGCCAGGAGGAGGAAAATGAGGGGAAAGAAAGAAAGGAGAATTTGAGGGTTTTGAAGTTTTTTACCTGCATGCCTTCTTTTCTACTTCTGATCATTTCCTGCCCATGAGGTGTGAAGAATCAATACACATGTTAATTTTTTCCCTAAGATTCATATAAATATGAATAGTATTCCACCATACACACCCCTTTCCTCCTTTTAAAACATCCTGAATCTTGGTAAATCCTGAAATCTATCAATCCATAAGGCATGACCTGGTGGTGAAGTATCTCATTTAGCTGCTGTATTTGTATGTTGAATATACACTTGGCATAAGCCAAAGAAATATTTATGTCACTCACTGCCCAATGACTGTGGAAAAAGACTCTCTCTCCTCTCCTTTTTTGTTAAAATGTCTCTTCTCTCTACCCCTTAATTCAGTGGAGCATATGATTTAAGAACAATGAATCCTTTCTACCCCTGCACAAGGGATGTATATTACTTCATACACATGAAAGCAGTGGTGACTCATGCAGTTAAACTTATTGTCAATCCATTTATTTAAATTCATATTCAGAGATTTTTTTTTTCTGTTGTAACCTCTTCGCAGGTTCCAACAGCAAGTGTGACCATTGAGGGGGCATCTGCCCTAAACCGTGTTCGCTGGGCCCAAACTGGCAAAGAAGTGGCTGTTGGAGACTCAGAAGGCCGCATTTGGATCTATGATGTGGGAGAGGTACATGTTTGTTTGTATTGTTGTCTGACTTGTATATCTGTTAAAGACCTAGGGAAGTTATGGACGAGACCTTGTGGGCTACCAAACTCTCTGGCGTGTCTGCCCATTTCCATTAACTGCAGAGGGAGTTTGGTGAGGCTTCCTGAAGGCCTAATTTGATCTTCCATCTCCATGCACAAGACGCTTTAATTCATGTTCCAAGGCTCATTTTAGAGTCCTATAGAATGCCTGATTGTCTTGTGTTGAAACATGCACCTTCTCTACCAATTTCATGAAGATGAAAAGTGTGCCAGATTGACCATGCTAAAAGTAAACATGGAATTTTTTATTGACTAGAAAACTCAAGTTTTAGCTGGTAGGCTCAATTAAAATGTTGAATTAAAGTGCAGCTAATTGAGAAGACTGACATAAATCAGAATTTTGTACCATTTTCGTGATATTCAAAGTTATTATATGAGAGATGTAACACTCTAATATGTCTTGTTACATGATATGTAAAGTATTTTTGAATATCATGTCACTTAAATGAAGGAAAAAAAAATTTGACATCTGTGTTTCTGACAAATCTCCTTAAATTTTTATGGTATATTTAATATTATTAATTTTTTTTTTCAGTTTTTGGCCAGGGCTGGGTTTGAACCCGCCACCTCTGGCATATGGGGCTGGTGCCCTACTCCTTTGAGGCACAGGTGCTGCCCAATATATTTAATATTATATTATCAATTAATTATACTTGAGCTTATCTATTTATTTTTTACTATATGACAAAGTGTTGACAAAAACCTTCTTTTCTAGGGAGATTAAAGGATTTTTTTTCCTTAAAGAGAAAACATTGAATTTTTTTTTTTTTTCCTGAGACAGTGTCTCACTCCGTCACCCTGGATAGAGTACTGTGGGTGTCATGACTCACAGCATCAAATTCTTGGGCTCAAGAGATCCTCTTGCCTGAGCCTCCCGAGTAGCTGGGTCTATAGGCTTCTACCACAACACCTGGCTAAAAACATTGAACTAATGAGCAAAACAGAATAAGAGTGTTATGTTTTTTAATTCTGTTCTGGCATAACATGAGTCTACTTTTGCAGTCCAGGGGGGAAATAGGTCACATTTGTATGCACAGCACCCTAGACCTGGAAGGGACTCTGTGCCCAGTGGACGGGTTTCACTGATCGTACTGAGCAGGGTGCTTTGTGGTTTCATCACTCACCATCCTACAAATTGAGCAATCCTAGATGGTTTGTTCTACGATAGAACTGTGATGACATATTATATACTGCTATATAATACAGCTGATTATGTTAAGACAAGCTAGATAGTCTTTTATAATTCAGCCAGGGACAGAAACTAAATGACTTAAGAGATGAGAGTTTTCGATTCTGGATGCCCAATGCGAAGTCAAAAAAAAAAAATTCTTGGTTTTAGTTCATGTTATCTATTTCGTGAGACTGACACCGCAAGCTCAGTCTTTACAACAATGATCCAGACTGTTAATATTTTGGCTCCCATGGTGAAGACGCAAAGGCTCTGGTGACTATTGACCTAGTTTAGAGTCTTTGGGAAAAGAATGCCCTCTAAGTCGGGACCACTTCCAAGAAGTTTAACTGTGGCATTCTCTTCCATGAGTATTCTTTATACGTAATGTGCCTTTCTCCTGGTCTTCATCGAAATAAAACTAAACAGCAATCACAAAACCAAATATTTCTTATTAGGTCATCTTAAAAAATAAAAGAGAGCAAAGAGAAATGTCAAAAAAATAAACAAGATTTGTTTCTTGTTCTTTCTTTCACTGATTGGTTTATAGCAAGCGTGATTGGGGGAGAAAAATAGTCGTGAAGACATGCTCAGAGATGAAATGCCAGAAAAGAGCTAAAACTTAAAAACTCTTCTCTCTACCTCTCTTTCATATGTGTTTTATTCCTGAACACACTTAGGAATACATGCAACATGATTTCGACCCTCTTTCTTGTATTCTAGGAGGGCTCATAAAACAGAATAGTTTAAAAATCTGGGGTTTTTTTAATAGAAGGCTTTTGAAAAATCTGTTAACTTAAATATTATATGTGTACATCCGTATTCATGCACACATGTACATTTATACATGTCTGTGCAATAAGAAGCCACAATGTGACATATATACAGAATTTTGTACAATAAAGTGATTTTATAGCTTGTGGACAGAATTACTTGAATATGACTCATATTTGGGGAGTCTGTATGATTTTACGCAGGTTTCTTTGGCTGATATGTGGGTGCTAAAACTTCTTTCTAGGATGCTATCATCATTTCTAAATTGTAAAGTGTTGTTATACTCATATTTCCACTATTGCACTGGCAGGTCAGGCTGGTTTTCATTTTTGTGTTATTGCCCTTACTTTTCTAAGTGATATTACAGACTATAGAAATGTCTGCAACTATAGGCCAGTCTCGCCTATTGTCTGGAGTCTAGACAGCTATAGAAAAATCTCTGTGACACATAATAGGCCAAACAATTTAGAGGGTTGTTTATCCCTACAAATTCACTACCAAGAAAAAAAAAGGATATACTATTTTATTGAGAGTAGATAATATTACAATCTTCCAGCCCTTTGCTGAATGACCAAAAATCAGGACAAGGTTTATACACTTGAACAATTCTTTCTGTATTGTTTGATCACCTACAAAGCAATCTATAGCTCAGAAAAAACTCAGACTTAACAAAATAATTTTATCTTAACTGTGGCTTTTTTCCAAATATTTTTGTAAGGTATATGTTTATTTGGGGGAAAAGGAGCCTTTCTGTTTCTCATTTCTCACCTCTGTGCCTTATTCTAAATCACTGAAGAGTGAGTCCACAGAGGGACCATGTTAGCAAAAGGAAAAACAACTTCTCTCCAGCTGAGGCTTAGCTACAGCCCATTTCTGAAAGAAGGCAGAGCCCTTCAAAGACAAATGCTGCTGTTACTGTAATTACTGTTATGTTGTTCATGGGCCTAGAACTGACAGAGCGTAACTGTGCTTAGAACAGAAAGGCAGCCTAGTGCCTCCGCAGCCTTTTGAATCACCCAAATTGCTGGAAGCCAGATACAGGTCCTTCACAGCAAGCTGGCCCTTTGGAATTAGAGGTCGCACCTAAAGCTGGTGCATGACTGGCAAAGAGTGAAGGTGTCAGAGTAGGAAGTGATTTAAGAAGAAAAAAATGGAGGTGAAGACCACCGAGGCCATGCTACCATTATCAATATTCAAAACTGGCTTGGCACCTGTAGGTCAAGAGGCAAAGGCGCCGGCCACATGCACCAGAGCTGGCAGGTTCGAATCCAGCACAGCCCGCCAAACAACAATGACGGCTGCAACCAAAAAAATAGCCGGGCATTGTGGTGGGCACCTGTGGTCCCAGCTGCTTGGGAGGCTGAGGCAAGAGAATTGCTTAAACCCGGGAGTTGGAGGTTGCTGTGAGCTGTGATGCCACGGCACTCTACCAAGGGGGACAGCTTACGGCTCTGTCTCAAAAAAAAAAAAAATTCAAAACTGGTTCTCTGATCCCTATTAAAACTGACCTCCTCACTAGGTGATACTGGCCTTTGGATGGAAACCCTGTTAGACTGGAGAGGAAGGAGGGGACTAGGGCTCTCTTTTGCCAAGGCGCCACCCCACAAGTGAAGCGGACTTCATAGATGCAAGACCTGTGCAGTTGCACAGGGCCTGTGTTTAGGGGGGCCCAGGGCTGGGTTAATACTTTGCTATCATTGTCTTGTGATGGTTAACACTTTAAAATAATCCTCCAAAGGCTCCATGCTTTCGTTTTCCACTGGGCCCTGCCAATTACGCAGCCAACCCTGTTTAGGAGAGTATTGTTCTTAATACCGCTCACAAGGCAAATCAGAAAGGAAAAATTAGGGCCTTGACCAAGATCGTCAGGAAGAAGAGGCAACCTCTAGAAATGTGGTTAAACATAGTATGCGCTATGTAAAGCTCTATATTTAAAAATGCCTAATGAGAATAGCAACAATTCCTGTATTGTAAACATCGGGAGGCACGCAAAAATAGAGCAGAAACCAGAATGGAGATTCTAATTCGCCTCCCTGATGCCCTATTTTGATCATTTTAATGGAAATTTTAACTGAAAATATAATATAATTGAGGGAATAATCTCTGTGATGCCTACTCTGGTTGGGGTGGAAAGAGACAGGGCTGTCTCTGTCCGTACCATTCTGAAGATCTCCCTAAGAGAGACTTCTGTGACTAGCGACATCCCGCTTTGGGCCCAGGTAGACTTGCCTTCCTGTGACACCCGGCCATGAATGAGAAGGGCACTGCAGAGAGTGACTAACAATCCAGCTGAGACTGCGGCTGCCACAGAGAGTCCCAGCACATTGCCCCTAGGACTGTGCCCTCCTCTGTTGTGTACAGTTATCCTCCATGACTTTTAAGGTGATGGCAGAGAGAGGTAGCTGGAATCCAGATTTACTGATGCAACTTATTATGAACTTCTGAAGGGGTAAACAGAGGATTGTGTACGCACTCACTGTAATCACCAGGTGGACTTGGTCCATCTACCTCTATTTCTTTTTGTTACATTTAAATGGCAAAGGTGTGAGTAATATCTCGAGGCCTGTGAGGCAAGAGGTAAAATAGAAAACAGCAATGTTTTCAGGTGGACCCCATTTTGCTGTGTTTATACAGCACACGTTTTGGTTGTTTGATTTCAGCATTATATCTGGAAAATGTACACATTTATTTTCACAGGTGGGGGTCTATTTTCTTTGCAGAGCAGGTGCTTAACTCTCATTAGCATAAATGGAAGTTATTTAAATTCAACAAAAAGACAGAGAAGACCCCTTTTACTACTTGGTTGTTATTTTATGCTAGTTGTGCATTCAAAAGTTACTTAAGTGGACAGCGGTTGCATGCACCATTTAAATTTTGTAAGATCTGAAATGGAAAATGACCTCTTGAATAAGTTTTGAGAAATCTCCAAACTGTGGAATGCAATCTGTTTTGGCTTATGAGAAGGATCCCATTCAATTAAATGAAACATGGGTAAGATAACAAGTCATAAATGAACTATAAATATACCTGAAAGAGAGAGCTGTTCATCATCGGTGGATTTTTGTAAATGATGTGTGAACACACATTTTAAAGAATTAAAAATAAAAGTCACTCGCTGCTAGTGACTCCTTATGGAAGAACAACCTTTTCTATGTATATGGAGGTGATGTCAACAGCACATGGCAAGTGCATATAGAATTATGCACGTGTCCTGATGACTGATAGTCAGCCTATCTACTTGTCTTTCTTACAGATGTGTTTTATAGAAAGCCCACTGCCATTGTTAAGGCTTCAGTGCTGTCACAAAGATGTGGCTGTCATAAATATCCCTAACAGCTATGTTCGCTGCTTATCTGAATTAGAATGCTGTTTGCAGCTCTGGTTTTGAAAGAAGTAATTTATTTTCTACCTTCTATTATTTCTTTTTCAATTAACCTCTTCCAGGGACGATGATGTTTTCAGTTGTGATAAATACACACAGGTGTCAAATCCCTGATAATATTTTTACAGTGGTCCAATGATAAAATTCTAAAAATCATTTTAAACTTAGAGTAGGATTTGGAAAATAAAATGGCATTTTAAAAACTACGATTTGAGAAATGGATAAACTTATTGCCCTAGCTATATTTATTTGGTATCCCATTCACTTATTACCTAAGAAAATGTTCATACAGCTTTAGATTTTAACTCTTTGGTAACAATTCAAATAGCTTGTTCAATGTGACCATTTGCGGGGGGGGGGGGGCTGGAGGCAAAAGAATAGTAGCCATTTTATTGCAAATTTCAGTAAACACAATACCTTTGACATTAGTCAATATACTAAAAGGGCCTTGAAAAATTCTTAAAAAGGAAAAATGCAGATTAATATGAGAGATCAAATGTAACTGTTTAAAAAAAAAAGCATGATTTTAAGTGTTCACTGGAACATATTTTAAAGCTAAAATGAAAAAGTAAAGTCAAAAGTTTATTTGTAATTCCAGTAGAAAAAATGAGCTATGTAATATACTTTAGAATGATGGTCAAGATGTAATATATAAGAACTATTAGTAAGTGCCTCAAATGGTTTTCATAGCTAGCAATGATAAAAGGAAAGAGATTCAATGAGCATTTCTCTTGCACTTTAAATAGCAGTTCGATGTAGCAGCATCTGATAAACTGGAGGTGCTGGGGTTCACAAGGGCTTGAGTGACACAAAATAAGTACAACAAATTATGATTTTTAAGTGAATCACAATTTGGCAATAACTGTTTACATTGTGAAACTCATTCATATTTTTCAGTAGTACAGAGCCTACGTTGATTTTTCATAAGAAGCCTGTGACTTGAATATAAATAACTCTCCTCCTTGGGGAAAGAGGTTGAATAAAAATTAACAAACAAATAAAAAAAAAGAGGTCTGCTCTGTCTTTTGTTGGATTTAAATAACTTCCATTTATGCTACTAGGAGTTTAAAGTTAAACTAAGATTTGGGGAATTAATTCAAACAAGAATTCCTTAATGAAAAAGAACTGATTTGCAATCAGCCAGTTGAATTATTGTGCTGCGTAAAGGCTGTTGTCCCCTGCTCAAAGCTAACCTGATTTCATGGCTGAGCCTTGACAGATTCCAGAAGAGCTGAGTTGGTCTCAGTATAGCCACATCCAGTTATGACCATCCAAAACACTTATGCTTCCCATTAAATGAGTGTGGCCATACTTGCTGGATTCTTGAAGCCCTTTGCAAACACTGGCTTATTCTTTAGTGTATAAACAATATTATTTTCTTTAGCTGATGTTAAATACTTCCTTTGGTTTTCTCTCCATGGAAAAAACTTAGGCGCAAACTCTTCCATGACGCCAAATATCTAGGTAAAAAGTGAAAATCCAAATACCTGATCCTGTTGATAACATCTGGATAGTTGATGGAATTGGAACAGAACATGGAGATTTCCAATTGGACTTTTCAGCTTTTACTGAATTTTTTGTGTTATGGACACAGAACTTTGTTTCAAAGAGCATAAAAGCATATTTGTAGGATAGACTTGGGGTGCTAATAAACATAATTATATAAAATAAGCCATTTTGAATAATATGTTAATTCTTTTATTTGACATAAGGAATTATATTAATTTGAAATAAAACAATTTGGGTAAAATATACAATTGGAATTTTAATGTTAACTTCATTTCTTCTGGGAAAAGTGCTTAATTTTAAAAATAAAAGAAAAGGCACTACTAATTCTAATTAATGTTATTATTATTCACCTTATAGTGAATGTAGTAGTAGTGGCTTTCATTTTGGTAATTATATATGTAAAAGACCATGATTAAACTAATTACTATATAAATAATGTGCTAATACAGGTAGCATTAGTGTATGAAAATGGACTTTAGGATTCATATCTTCTGAAGCAAATTTTTTTTTGAGTTGACAAGAAAACACTTATGACTTTTATGTATTATGGAGTAGTTGATTAAATAAAAGAAAAGCTCTAATATCTAATTTTATAAAGGCCATGTTAATGTGTATGTAGTAATTTGCAATATTCAATGAAATTCATATATTCTCATTTTGGTGATAATTAGCCCATGAATATAAACCTTCTGAAACAAGAGCCAGTTTGTATAATTAATCATCTTTATGATTCTTCTGTGGTTTCAAACTGTCATCTTCAATAGCAGTTTAGATTCTAAAGCAGTTGTTAATTATAGTGTTAATTTTTTTATCGCTGACAAAATTGTGTTTAGTTTCAGAATTTCAAAACTGCTAAATTTTATCTTGAGCAATTGCTGCTTTGAACAGTGGCCTCAAATCACAGCACAGAAAGCTGAGCACAGAGCTGCTTCAGTCATCTGTGAATCTAGATTAACCCTGGCCTGTACAGAGATGGAGTTATTCGTTTCTTATATGTGTACGTGTGCTACTGTGGGCATATCTGAAATATAATATACAATCAAATATCTGCTCGTGCATGTTTTCTGAGTAAATATTTATATGAAAGGTAGGCTGGACTTGCAAAGGGAGGAAGTGAATGAGTCATTATATCCCACTTTGAAGAAAAGTGCACGTCAATTTTTGAGAGTGTCAACTCTCATAGCGTCTTTTAAATTTTAAAGCATGAATTACTTACAATGTAAAGAATACCTAAACTTCGAACATTGTAGAAGAAATTTTGCACTATTACTTTTAAGCTAAAAGATAAACTGAGCAATGGCCCATTCCTATGACCTTTCTCCTAACGGCCATTCAAGAGTTTCTCAATATTTTGATTAAGCCTTTTATGTTTATTGATCTCATCGAAATTTTGTTAAACTAATAAATAAATAAATAAGAAAGCGGACACCTTCTAGCATCTTACGATACTAGACCAGCTACCCTTTAGACAGAAAAAAAAAAAAACTGGGTGCACAACGTTCCTTTGGTTATCACACTCCTCAGTAGATTCTTTCTAAACCCGTGGAGCACCACATCTACAGAAATGTACACAAAGTGGCTACTTAACAACTGGCTGATAGGACAGGATAACTTAGTTTCAGCACAATGCCTGGCACATAATTTTGGGTGGATGAATGAATGATTCATGTGTGAAAATTTGAGAAGTTAGGAGAAAGCTTAATTATGTGAAGCATTTAGGATGCAGCCTCCAAGTTGGCATCAGCATTGATGGACAGGAAAAAATTTACTTAGCCACATTTGCCCAGAAAAGGATATTTAGAATATATATTTAAAAAGAGTGCTTATCCTTCCTCCCCAGTCTCTATCCGTTTCCCTCCCCTCCTGTGCTTTTACAAGTGAGCAATTGGCCACTCGTGTAATGAAAGCCTAACAGTTGATTCAAACAGTTGTCAAACCACTGGAAAAATACTTTCTTTTCATTGTGCTTTTTTTGGACACTATAGATATGGTAAATCATGAACTGCGTTATAAAAATACCTCTTTTGTGCCCAAACATTCAGTAGGAGGGAATGACATTTCTTTTATTACCTTGGTAAATGTTTTTAAGGTGTTTAGCAATAAGCCTTCTTTTTGTCAAAACTGCTTAGACACAGCGGTTGCTAAGAATTTATTAGAAAAACCTATCGTTAATAATATCAGGAAAAGAATAGATATATGTTTAGTCAGCTAATATGACAGATCAACTTGAGTAGTACATGCTTTTTCTCTTTCCTGCCAGTTTTTTGATCTTTTGTGTGATGGAAAAAGAAGTAATTGAAGTTTAGAAGTTTGTTTTCCATTATTGCACATTAGCCAATGTTTTTAGTGTTTTCTCCATCTTTGGGGTAGAAAAGGATTATTCCACATAATAGTAAGAAAATAATGCTAAAAAATTTCTGAAGGAAGAGGATGATAAGATTTTAATACAAATGTGCGTAACGCCATCCATCTTTAGGCCTTAGTAAATTAACTCTTCCTCAACTGTTAGTTTTTTTTTTTTCTACCACTGATAAAACCTTCAGAATTTTGTCATGCTTCCTATAATGCTAAATTTTAACATGAAACATGTATTTTTAAATGCCAATTTCTTAGGATAGCATTTAAAATAAATGCTTTCCTTCTGCATTTGCTGGCTTCTGGAAATGGAGATAGAGCCATATTTGTTACTATTTACTTTGACTTTTACATTCTCCTTTTATTTCTTTCCTTTCATTAGGTGGTAATGGATTTTTTAAAAGTGTTGTTCTAAGAAGCATGCAGTAAAAACAAACCGCTCATTTAAAGATACAGGGAAAAGACCTTTGGCAGAGAGGTCACAAAGCCTCCCCATGTGGATGAGGGTTCCTTTCAATGGGATTTTTACCTAAGAAGAAATTCAAAACTAGTTGGGTACCATCCAACCACAATAGGTTAGAATGCTGCTCAATTTGACAGGAGTGGGGACCTGTTGACTGGTTACAGCAGAGACTAACGCGGCTCTCTAACTTTCTCAACTTCTCCGAAGCTGCTCTAAGGCAGAGTCACGCGCAGTGTATCTTTCTGCAGTGGAACACGGAGTGGATTTCCACTGTCTGTGGACGGCACCCTGGCCTGGATTTCGGGTTGGTGGCTTCATCCATTGTTAGTGGTGATGCTGGACTCTCCTGAGAGTTCAATACACTGGAGCTGTATTTAGAAGACACAGGCATCAGTGGTCGCTCAGTGGCTGTTTCATTGCCTTTTACCTCCCACTTTGCTTCTATCTGTGTATGTGTGTGGCAAAGGGAATGGTCCTAAGGGGGGAAAAATAGGCTTCCTCTGAACACAAATGTGGGATTTGTATACCAGTAAGTCAACAATCTCCTGAATTTGCATGCTATTAATAATTGTACTTTTTTAAAGAAAGCTTTTAGAGCTCAGAGGGGCTTAGCAGTAGTTTTGTGAAAACCAGCGCACATTTCCCTGGTTTCTGTAAAGCATGAAAAAATAATGTGTATTAAAGTGGAAAGATAATTTGTAAGCTATCTTTTTAACAAAAAACTCTTATTTTTAGATTAATTCAGGAGATGAAAACTCTTGTGTTTAGATTAATTCAGGAGATGAATTAGCAATCCGTTGGAATCACTGGTCAACATAATCTTACGTGCTTTTTGGTCTAATGCTGAAGAACCACGCATCCATGAAATACTTCTCTTGCAACCTGGAGTCCTGCTCACTTAATTTATTTGCCATCCTTAACATATCTGAGAAACCAAGCTGAAATTACTGAGTGCTTTTCTAAAATCTTAATTATCTAAGAAGTTTTAAAAATACTAAATTAAGCAATGCCAAAAACAGATTACTTTTTCCATATAAAATATTGCAACGGACTCGTAGAAATTACACCAGATAATGCAGCTATTTAAAATCAGCTGCTAGGTACTATAAACCCTTAAAAATTACTAAAAAGTAAGGGAGGATTGACGGAGGACTATTCAAAAGGGTTATTAGCCATGTGCTTATAAAAAAGGGATACATGAGTGATATTTGTGTGTTTAATCCTGGTTACAAAAAGTCATTTGATTTTTATAACAGCATGTTCAACATTTACAGTTCAGAAGTTATAGATCTTTACAATTTGAGGTAAAAATATAAAACCCCCCTGCAGAAAGTGCCACAAGGAAACAGCTGGACTAGAATGAATTGGTCATATGTGAAAACTAAAAAATATCTGTGCAAATGTAAAGTAACTGACAGAACTTTTCTTATAATCTGAAAGAACTCTTTCCCTGCCTCAAGTTCATGAAAGTTAGCTGTTGTTAAAATGTATGACTCTTTAGGAAATTATTTGTGTGAGTTTTTAACAAAGAAAATGTAGTAAATTATAAGAGACACATCTAAAAAAAAAAGGTGAAAAGAAGAAAACAGAAGAAAAAGAAGAGGGAAGAGAATAAGAAAATGTGAAAAAAATAGAAGAGAGGGAAATAAACATTCAGAAGAAAAATGGGAAAAACAATATTATTTATTCCGAGTTTATATAATGTGCCAAGTACTGTGCTAAGCTCATTTTTTTTTATTTAATAACAGTCCTAGAAGATGGGTTTAATAAGTCTTTCACACACATGATGAAGTAAAAATCAGAGATATGTTTGCTAAAGACACACAACAAGTGACTAGCAAAACTGGGAAAGAAACCACAGTTTGGCTGCTAAGGAAGAAAAAAGTAACAAAATGTTACTCCACAGTCAAGTCCAGGCAAGACAACCAGTTACTGATGAGTTTACTTGGGGTAGGGGAGAGCAGGGTCCAAAGGCAGCCACTAGCCTACTCAGCCAGAGAGAAGGGGACAGATCCAAGATGTGGTTTGTGATGTGGGGGAGAAAGGGGGAACAGGGAGGCTAAGATGATATAATTTCACAAATTTTTCCACAACTTTTAAACTATTGCTTTTTATTTTTGACCTTCTCCAAAGAATCTTAGAAGATTAAAAACAATCTTTAGACTCTTTTTTATTAGGTAAGGTCTTACTTTTTTTTTAATTTTTATTTTTTTATTGTCATATACACATAGATCATGAATACATTTATGCATATGTGGGGTACAATGTGTTGATTTTTTTATACAATTTGACGTGCTTACATCAAACTCATTTTAGAGTCTTTTAGCAGGTGATTCAACATCCATTTCTCCCTGGCCATTGTGCCTTGGAATGCTGGCCTTTCATAAAGGGGTGAGGCTCCTAAGAGCCCCACATTACTGAATGAAAGTTGCATGGTCTTTAGCAAATCATTTAGCTCTCTGCACTTCCCTTTCCCTACCAACTAGAGAAAAATCTACGCCCTGTTCCTTAGCATCTCACATCTCAACCAGAATTAATTTCTAAAGAAATTGTTTTAGGAACCAGAAAAATGCTATAGAAAGGATATGTACACTCCGTACAGATTGTCAATATGACTAAAGAAAAACAGTGCATGACTATTCCATGATGTACTTCTAGTACTTTCTTCACTTAGATTATTACCTTTCTCATCCTCTCCACACCTCTGTTAATTGGTCAAACATCAGTATCACCATTTACAACCATTGGAATGAGAGGCTTAACAATTGCTAGCAACTGAGATGAGAACGAAACTTAAGACTCTCTTCCAAATCTGAGGTTCATTTTGGTTCCTTAGTAGGGCCAAATTGCTACACAAGAACTACCTTTGGCCTGAGTTCTCTCAGCTGTACAAGCAGGAACATACCATGTTTATAAAAGGTGATTACTCTCAGAGTTAAGATTTCATTATCTAGGAATCAGAGCCCCGAGTTCTTTGGCATTAAAATGCTTTATATGTTTAGCAAAAAACTAGAAAACATTTATCTAATAGTGGATGTAGTGGTTATTTGTGAATTCAGTCTATGAAGCAGTAGAAATAACTGAATCATTCCTAACCTATGATGTGGACTTCAGCAAATGGATCTTAGGGCAGAAAATGTTACCAAATACACTTTGATTCTGAACAATACTGGGAAATTTTTGAGTCCTTTATGGTATTTCCTTGATTTAAATATGGACTGTTTTCTTCACATTGCTTCTTAGGTAAGTATTCATTAATTGATTGATCTTATTCATCACTGTAAGAAAACTGCAAATCTTTTTCCCCATCATAAATGTAAATTGTTTGGAAATTATTATAAACTATTATATTCACAGGGGAAAAAATCCTTAGTGATGCTCTACATTTAGCCTTTTGTGCCTTGATAGAAACTTAAAGAGGAGCTAAAGCAATGTTATGAAAATGCCATTTGGTCCCCTGCTACTTGCTTGACACAAAGCAGATATCAGGAAATGTTGTAGTTGTCCCTGTAAGAAGGTAAATTTTAGACTATTCAATTTTTGAACATCAGTGACGATTTTTAAAAATATCTATGCCAGTATTCACACATTTTGACCTATGAAAACCTGATCATTTTCATCTCTATTTCATAGTCATCATATTCTAAAATGACTGATCCCTGTATCTTTCATTCATACACGGTGCCTGGCATATAATTGGTGCTCAATTAGTGCTGATTGAATAAATTTATATGGTAGTTAGGGCAAGAGAGCAATCTTACCTTTTAAGAAATAGGAACAAAGATTTTTTTTTAATTTAATGATTAAAGTATTATTGGGTTGCAAGTTACCTAGAGAAAATCTTATGTAAGCTCTTGAGCTTTTTTTCTCACCATTTCTAATCAGAGAGGTTCAGGTGAGAGGAGCCAGGAATTGCCAACAGTAAAAATGGCTGTGCTGTCCAAACAGAGGTTGTTTCCATAGACGTAACATGGAAAGAGTGGCCTTCTTGTTTGTTAAGACACCTGTTTGGTCTTACCTACAAGTAATTCACATGCCAAAAATTATTACTGTGGGTCTGGAAATAGCCTGTGAATACACATTCACACATTCAAGCTAAGATTATATTTAAAGTGCTTCCTGATGGTGATATTTAATTCTAAAAAAGGGGCAGTCTGCAGTTCACCTTCTAAATCTAACATTAAAATCATCTTGGGTTATTTTTAAGTCAACTAGATGAAAAAGGGTAACAGGATGAGGTAGGTAAGTTTAATTCAAGTTTCTAGAAGCAATTGTGTTTTCATCTTGTTCTACTCTCTAAATATTTTTTGTCAACAAAGCAAACATATATGTGTGTGAAATTTATGACATTGTAAAGAGGAAAAGACTTGGCAGAATAAATTCTTTTGAAAAAACAACACTTTACCAGCTTATGAAAGTTTAGTAAATCAAAAAGAGAACAAGATATGTTTAGAATATGGTAAAAACTTTTTGAGGACAAATCTGTATTTTTAAGGGTACTGGTATTACTCCTTCCTCCATTAAAAAGGTCAAATATAGTTTAGTCACTGGGTTAATTTTGTTTGTTTAGCAGAAACATTTAAATTTGATAAGATTCATTTTTGAGAAGTTAGATGGTACATTTGTGTAAAATACATAAAGGCATCTATTCCGAATAACCTTGCCTAGGGTCATTTCTTAACTGTCTTGCTGTTACTACCACATGAAACTCTGCCACGCATTTACCTATTTTCTTGTTTTAGTGTATTGTTCTGTACATTCTTATTAATGAAGCATTACGTAGGTATATTACATGGTATATTAACTTAAATTTGTATCATTTTAACGAATATAGCTTTATGCTTGGGAACCAAACTCAGGTCTTTATGAGCAACCTACTATGTGTTATTAGTTAAGACCTTCTTTTTACCCCACTAATTAAACAAAGTTATCAGGCACTTTTGCTTAAGTCCCACCTTCTATGAGAAAAATTTACAACTATGTTATTATGATTGGGCTTTTGTTTGGTTGTTGTGGCTTTTGCTGGGGGGGAGGGGAGGTTGATCAGCAATCCAAGGACGGAAAAGAAATAGTAGACCTATTCTTTTCCATAAATATAATACCAACTCTCTGCTGCTTAAGCTTTTTGTTAGCACTTTTGTATCATGTATTTTAAGAGCCTCACTTCGCCTGTGTATTGTTTTCTGAAATCATAGAGAAATATAAAGAATAGTGGAATACAGAAAACGTTCAAAGTAAGGAAAATGGATTGAGTGTCATTCAATACTATTGTGAATTTGTGTCATTGCCTAAAAAGAAATTTGGATTGATTTCAATAACTAGAGAAGAATTTAACCATTGAAAACCTCATTCACATGACAAAATGAGAATTCTTACTGGTACTGCGTTTCTCAAAGTAAGTCAAAGAACTTACTTCCCCCACCAATATATTATTTCCAGTATTAGATGCTTGAAACATTTAACCTTACTACTAGAACATGAACTTAAAGATATGCTTTGCAGAAGGACACTGGCCCTCTCCAGTTAGTTTTTTTAGACAAACTGTATGTAAGAATATCATCCTTACAATAAAAATTTTAAATTCTGTTTGTTTGGCTCTGTCTAGTGAGTAATAATTTTCCCAGCTGTAGAAGTGATCTCAAAATTTAGTTTTATTTGCTTCTTTTTCTATTTTTAAAAATGCGCATTTATTAGGATGAATGTGTATTCTTAGTTTTTTTTTTGAGACACAGCCTCAAGCTGTCACACTGGATACACAGCTCACAGCAACCTCCAATTCCTGGGCTCAAGGGAGTCTCTTGCCTCAGCCTCCCAAGTAGCTGGGACTGCAGGCGCCCACCACAACACCCAGCCACTTTTTGGTTGCAGTCGTCATTGTTGTTTGGCGGGCCCGGGCTGGATTCGAACCTGCCAGCTCAGGTGTACGTGGCTGGCGCCTTATCCCGATGAGCCACAGGCACCGAGCCAGAATGTATATTCTTAATGTTTATGGATTATGCGGCTATCATGTGTAGCACTAGTACCTACAAATGAATTAGACCAACTTCTGGCGTAAAACTTCAAGAAAATGGCCCTCAAATCTAAACCAATTTTATTCTATATGAAAACCATCTGTCTTATTTCTTATATTCAAATAATTTTTTTCTCTTTCAAACACTTCCATGATATCATTAAACAATTCATTTTGTTTGGGATGCTATGTAAAGAAATTATTAGCCTTTAAAACAGCTAACAAAAATTCACACATTCAGTTTGCCTTGGGGGGAATTAATTTCCTCTTCACTTAATTGTATACAAAGAATATATGATTCTGGAAATTTTATAAATCCCCCCCTTTTGGCAAATTAGTCTTGCATACTTGCTAAGGGTAGAGACCCTGGAACCAGATTGGATTAGCACTAATATTTGCTGGCTCTGCAACCTTAGTAACCTTGTTTAATCTTTCTCAGCCTCAAATTGTCCTGCTGTAAATTGAAATTGTTTTGTCCTACATAGTATTGTTGTGAGGAATGAGTTCATATGTACAAAGTAATTAGCTACTGTTCTTCATAGTCATCATCATGTAAGTCCTGCTGGAAAGACACAAGCATTAGTGGGAAGGATACCTTTGCATTTGTAAACTATTTTTTTTGCTATGCTTATTGACACATTAGCAATACTTCAGAAAAAGGATAAAAAAAATACTACATCTATATCAAAGTCTTGGTCAATAAAGCAGTTTTATTTGCTGTGTTCAGTGTAAGTCTGGTCTTATGAAGAATTTTCATTACTACAAGTGTTCTAATGTGGCAGCTGTAATAGTGTGGGTTACAAAGGTGTTAAAAGTTTCATAAATTTGCTGAGTGATTTTGCTTCTGAGAGTGATGTGATTCTCTTTGAGTTGTAGGTTTAAGAGCAACACTTCAGGCCCTACTTGTTCCAAAGAAGAAGAAGATTTGATTTCCTTTACATTCCAAGGGAAGCATTTGCTTTGGGAGGAACAGTCTGTTAGGCTTCAAGGCTTTCAAACATATAGAAGACCTCTTGTTGATGGTTTCTCCATTAATTTGCTTTGCAGCTCGCAGTTCCCCACAATGATGAGTGGACCCGATTTGCCAGGACCCTGGTGGAGATTCGTGCTAACAGAGCTGATAGCGAGGAGGAAGGCGCCGTGGAGATATCTGCCTAGTGGAAAGGAGGCGGCCTCACTGCAGCCCCCACCTTCACGTCCTAGAGCTCAGCGTCCGCAGTCAAGTCCGTTGTATTTGGGGTCCATTCAGTATCAGTGTTGCTGTAAAATTGTGGGTGCCATGTTGTGCCAGCTTTGCTCCAAGTATTCCAAATATATCCTGTCCTGCTTTCCACTGACCTGAAATTCCCCAGACAGCATTTCTATCTTTATATTTCTGTCTCAAAAATGAAGTGTGGGGGGGGGGACTTTTATGGGTTTAGTTGTTGCCTTTTAACTACTTAGTAGCTGTATTTAATAGCTGGAAACCTCTGGTTAAATTTGTGCTTACATGCACTTCTGGGGTAGTCCTATTAAATCCATATGAAGCCAGATATGATTGGGTACAGATGTGGTGTGCCTCATGACATGGTACAAGGCCAAAGACTTGAGATGTAGTGTTTTACATGGTGACTCACGTTATGAATGGATTTACTAGAAGAACATTGCTGTTCCTTATTTATTGTAGTGTGCTGCATGGAACATATTTATTTGAAAGCATTAAAATAAATGATCCTGGAGCATGTGCATAATGAGAGGACTGTATTCTCTCTGCTGCTGTTGAGGTTACATTAAGTTCCAAATAACAATTACAGTATGCCAGTTCCATTGAAGACGTGAAATCTTTAGAGGGTTTGTTGCAGTGAACTGAGTGAATTTTAATGCCTATTATTTCTAGGTACTTTAACAATATTTCAAATATAGTTGACCATTGATACTTGTCTTTGAAGCCTACACAGTCTGACAAAAGTCTGTGATTCTTAAGTATGACACCAGTGTTGCCAATAAAATGTTCCAAACCAGCTTTGCGCCAGTGTGGGTAAATCCTTTGCTTGGAGAAAGCCTGACTCAGATTCTGCTGTGGCAAGGAGTGGGAGAGATACCTTAGGGCCATGTTAAGAACTGAGTTTATTTTTGCAGTCAACCTGGCTGGACTTAAACCAAGACCTCTAGTTTTATTTTTATGAGGGCATGTGTATGGTTTTTTTGTTTTTTGTTTTTGGAAAGTTCTCCCTTGTCTCCTTTAGCAAATCCACCCTCCCACAAAGACAATTTCAAACAGTGAAATAGAAAGATGAATTAAGATGAACGAATACCAAATGTCCCACACATTTCTATTTTTTTTAATTTATACCAGAAAATGATATTTATTACTATTGGACTAGGAAATATGTCTATAAACAACTTTAATAAAACTTTTTTCTAAAGGTCACTTCATGCCTAGAGAGAATGAAAATAAATAGTGGCTGACTCATGAAAAGCATTTGAAGACAGGCTTTCAGCTTTTTAGGAAGGGAATTTCCATTGGTGCTTTATTTGGTAGGGATGCCTTGAACTGTAAGTTGTTTTGTTTTTTTAAAACAATGATACATTTTTTTCTAAGTACCATATGGTATCTAGATATTGAAATTCTTTGTAAATGGAAATTGAAAATTTACAGATTAAAAAAGTGTCTAAAATAGGCATAAAGAAATCCAATGAAAAGTAAATGAGGAAAAATGTTTCAGAAACATACCATAATGTACTTAAGAAACCCTTAAATTGTTATTAGAGACCAAACTTTGAATAATCCAATGAAGGAAGCCTGACAAGAGCTCAGAGGCGCACGTCACATGTAGGAGGCTCATGAAGAACTTGTGTGCTTATTCACGGCACTGTGGAAGCTGGGCTCCAGGACTGCCTAGGATTCCTGGGTAGGGCCATCATCCCGTGGTGAATCTGGGCTGACCTTGTGCAACTGATAGAACCCAGAGGGGATGAAGCTATATCGTTTCCAGGATATCTCAGCTCAGGCTACCATTATAGAATTCAGACTGGATGGCTTAAACAGCACACTTATTTCTCACAACGCTGGAGGGTAGGAAAGCCAGCAGATCTGGTATTTAGTGAGGGAACCAGCTCTTGTTTGCTTGTAGATGGCCATCTTCCCATTGTGTCCTCACATGCTAAAAATAGAGAGATCTCTCATATTTTTTCTTACAATGGCACAAATCCAAGTCATGAAGGTTGCACCCTCATGCCCTAATTACCTCCCCAGAGCCTCACCTCTAAAAATCATCACATTGAGGATTTAGGTGTCAAAATATGAATTAAAAAAAAACATATTCAATTCATAGCCCAAGTCACAAGGAGAATTATAGCTTCCTTCTAGGTCTCTTGGCTCACTCACTCTTGGTACCTAAACCACGGTGTGAGAAATGACGATGGAGTGGCCATGTAGATACTGAAATACCAGCCAGCCCAAAGCCATTCAAGTCATCTCAGCTGATGTCCCAGATAGAATGTGGTGGCCGTGAAAATGCCTCTCAAGCTGGGCATGGTGGCTCATGCCTATTATCCTAGCACTCTAAGAGGCCAAGGTGGGTGGATTGCCTGAGCTCAGGAGTTCAAGACCAGCCTGAGCAAAAGCAAGATACTATCCCTAAAAAATAGAAACAAGCTAGGTGGGTGTAGTGACACATACCTATAGCTCCAGCTACTTGGGACACTGAAGCAAGAGGATTGCTCAAACCCAAGAGTTTGAGGTTGCTGTGAGATGTGATGTCATGGTACTCTACCTAGGGTGACAGAGTGAGACTCTGTCTCAAAAAAAAGAAAAAGAAACTGTCCCTGTCAGACTCATACTACAGAGAACATAATTGACAGCTTCTGCTGCTTTGCTCTTAAGTCCCTCACCATGTTTGCCCAAGTCCAACTTCTCACAGGTTTTTAGGTCTGTACCTGGAAGGCACAAGACTTCTCTGAGGTAACTTTGGCTCAAGGACTCCTTGTCAGCAGTTCTAAAAGTTTTTTAGAATTGCTCTGCAATCAAAGACTAACCAGCCAACAGGCCTCCCTTCCATCCTCCCTCCCTCTCTCCCCCCTTCCTCCCTTCCTATCTTTCCCTCTCTTCTTCTTGATGTCTGACCAAAATCATCATCTGGTGGCTCTCCAGCATGACCTTGCTGGGATGTACTGGGCCTGATAAGAGGATAGAGATTATACATCAAAAGAATTGCAAGAATTAGTATGTACCATTAGGAGCCTGGGGTGAGGGGGATAGCACTGGAACTGGATTTTGAGGTGTTTGATCAAGGGAGCCAGAATGTAGATTTGATAAAGAAGAGTTTAACATTGACTTTGAGGGTCATCTTCGGAGGGGGAAGAGTAGAAGATATGTGACTTTATACTCTGGTAAGGACCGTAAGGGGTAGAGTGGCTCTTAGAAGTCTGAAAAATATGTACCCTACATTTATGCCTGCATTACCACTGTTGATTGTATAGGAAGGAATAAAGATGTTGCAGGAAATGGATATGTGAGGATGGATATATTAGTATTATTTAAGGCCAGATGACTCACCCAAGTGTTAACGTTACATAGGAACAGAGTAGATACTGGTCACCAAAGCCATTAGCAATAAGCTGCTAAGAAAGGCAGAAGCCTCTTTAGGAAGTTTCACGGGGGCTTTGGTCTGCAGTCCAAGGCTGATGGTAGGAGAGGCAGTCACAGCATGGGGCTTGTCAGTATCCAAGGGGACAAAGGGACCCCAAAGAAATAGTGGCTGGTTGGTAGTGGCTAGCCGCCGGAAGTCAGGAAGCCGCTAGTAAGTAATGACCAGCTACATCAGAGGAGCAGATGAGGAGGAAGTTTGGGGAATAATTAACAGAACATGGCATCCCTAGGGGCAAAATAGAGAGTCAAAAGGGGATTGCTTAACATTCTGGCCAAAACATCAAGGCAAGAATGGAGGAGCCAGGGGCTGAAGGCAATTCTCAGTAAGCTGCAGTCCTCTGGTTACTGTCTACACCTGAGCCAGTTTACCAGTCCAGGACCCATTGATTGAAAGTGTGCTGGGTTATTAGGAGGAAAGACACTACCCCCAGCCCTTCCCCAGAGGGAGTTATGACCATTAATTTGGGTGAACATAAAATACAGAGAAAAAAAATGCAGATGTTTGAAGACTGTCAGATATAATGGTCAATAAACAATATGGATCAGAGCTCACCTTAAAATTCTAGTAGAGTGGTGGCTTATGATGAAGGTAACAGAATGGAGTCTATACTGAAGTCTAACTCAGGGTGGACTCATTGGAACCACTCATGGTTGTTCCTTAACCCCTGAGTGTTCAATCAGAATTGATGTACTTGCATCAAGCAACGGCCTCTGGGGTCAGAGCTCTGACAGAAGGGCAGGGCAAGTGGAGATCTCTGCAACTGCTACACTCCCAAGTCTTCCTGCTGGGATAGTGAATTAGAAATGTCACATCTCAGGGTAGAGGCAGCAGAATGGCAGAGGGCAATGCCAGTCTGAAAGGCCTAACAGATGTGGAATGGTGGTCCCAAGGGTTTGCCCTCTTATTACACCAGTCTGGCCCCTTTATAAACTAAGTGGATCTTGAAGAGTAATTGATAAGCACCATAAGCTCAATCAGATAGGAACAGAGACCACAGCTGCCGTGCTAGATGTCATATCATCCAAGGACAGAAACATAAGGCCTCAGGTACATGATGTGTGTGGCCACTGATTGATGAATTTGTTCTTTTCCATTTCAACTATACTAGAAGATCAGAACTCACTATGAGAAGAACAATACTAACTGACAATTTGTCTCAGGAAGTGCTAATCTCTTCCCCTCTGTAATACTCCAAGGAGGGCTGGACTGCCTGAGCATCTGTAGAACATTACGCTGATCCATTACATCGATGATGGTTTCACCTGGTTAGGCAGAGAAGCAAGCGTTAACTCATGCTTGATGGCGAATGATTCTGAGCACCTGAGTCATATGTTTTTGACTGTTTTGTATCACAGCGTATCTTGTTTTATGAAATCTGTTCAAGGCTCAGCACTGGTAGCACAGTGGTTATGATGCTGGCCACATGCACGAAGGCTGGCGGGTTCAAACCCAGCCCTGGGTCAGCTAAAGCAACGAAGATGACTGCAACTAAAAACAATAGCCACGCGTTGTGGTGGGTGCCTGTAATCCCAGCTACTTGGAAGGCTGAGGCAAGAGAATTGCTTAAGTTCAAGAGTTTGAGGTTGCTGTGAGCTGTGATGCCACAGCACTCTACCAAGAAGGACAGAGTGAGACTCTGATAAAAAAAAGAAAGAAAGAAAGAAATATCTGTTGAAGTATTTTGGCCACTTAAAAATTATTTCTTTTTATTAAAAATAAGAAAATAATTACATTAATTTAGAGAAGTTCTTTATATATTTTGGGTATAATTCCTTTGTCAGTTGTGTTATAAATATTTTCCCTGGTTTATAGCCTAGAAATTTATTTCCTTCTTTTTTTTTTTTTTTTGAGACAGAGTGTCACTCTGTAGCCCCCAGTAGAGTGCCATGGCATTACAGCTTACAGCAACCTCTAACTCTTGGGCTTAAGTGATTCTCTTGTCTCCTGAGTAGCTGGGACTACAGTTCCTGCCACACCACCTGGCTGTTTCTTGTTGCAGTTGCCACTGCTGTTTTAGCTGGCCGGGCCGGGTTTGAACCTGCCACCCTTGGTATATGGGGCCAGCACCCTACCAACTGAGGCACAGGTGTCATCCCATTTCCTTTATTTTGATTTGCAAAAATTTTTAATTTTGTTGAAGTCCAGTTTATCAGTTTTTATCATTTAAGCTTGGTATTTTATAATACTTTCTGGTAAATCTGTGTCTGCTACAGGTCACAAAAATACTATCTTATGTTTTCTTCTGGACATTTTATTGTTTTAGCTTTTATATTTAGATCTATAATGTATCTTAAATTAATTTGTGTGTATAGAATGAGATAATGGTTAATACTGATTTTGATATCTCAGATGGGCATGGTGGCTTATGCCTATAATCGCAGTACTTAGGAAGGCTAAGACAGGAAATTTGATAGTGAGCAGGAGTTTGAGACAAGTCTGGGCAATATGATGAGACACCCATCTCTGCAAAAACAAAAAAATTGGCCAGATGTGAAAGCATGTGTCTGCAATCCCAGCTACTTGGGAAGCGGAGGTGAGAAAATTGCTTAAGCCCAGGGGTTAGAAGTTTAGTAAACTGGCTTGAGGCCTATGGCTCAACAGGCTAAGGCACCAGCCACGTACACCTGAGCTGGTGGGTTTGAATCCAGCCAGGGCCTGCCAAACAACGATGGCTGCAACCAAAAAATGGCCGGGTGTTGTGGCGGGCGCCTGTAGTCCCAGCGACTTGGGAGGTGGAGGCAAGAGACTCGCTTGAGCCCAGGAGTTGGAGGTTGCTGTGAGCTGTGATGTCACAGCACTCTACCCAGGGTGACAGCTTGAGGCTCTGTCTCAAAAAAAAAAAAAAAAGAAGTCATAGTAAACTATGATCGTGCCACTGCACTCTAGCCTGGGTAACAGTAAGATCTTGTCTCAAAAACAAATAAAAATATGGATTTTTTTTTTCTTTTAACCTATGGATATACAGCTGTTTTGGCAATATTTACTGAAGAGATTTTTTCTTTTGTTCATTAAATTAGATTAGCATACAAAGTCAATCGACTATGTAAGTCTGGACACTGTCATGGGCCCACTGCTTTAGTTCATTGATAGATCCGCCTGTCACACTGTCTTCATTGCGGTAGCTATACACTGAGTCTTGAAATCAGTTATTGTCAAGCATTCCAATTTTGTTATTCATTTTGAAAAATTGCTTTAGCTATTCTATTATTTTGTGTTTGCACATGAGTTTTAGAATCATTTATAATTCTTTTAAAAAAGCATACTGGCTGGCCGCAGTGACTCATGCCTGTAATGAGCCAAGATGAGTGGCTTGCCTGAACCATGACTTCGAGACCACCCTGAGCCAGTGTGAGACCCTGTCTCTAAAAATAGCCGAGCAATGTGGCAGGTGTAGTCCCGGAAGGCTGAGGCAAGAAGATTGCTTGAGCCCAAGAGTTTGAAGTTGCTGTGAGCGATGACACCATGGCACTCTATCAAGGGCAACAAAGTGAGACTCTGTCTTGAAAAAATAAATAAATAATAAGTAATTAAATAAAAAGCATACTGCTTGGACTATGATTTTTTGTTGAATCTATCTATTAATTTGGGAGAAAAGCTATCTTAATGCTGAGTCTTCCAATCCATGAATCGGGTATATCTTTCCCTTTATTACATCTTGGTTCTATTGTAGTTCACCAATGTTTTCAGTGTAGATGATAGCACATCTGTTTTTTCAATTTATTCCTGTGACTCTAATGTTTTATTCTATGGTGAATATTATTGCTATTTTTGGCTTTATTTTTCAATTGTTTTTTGCTAGTTTGTAGCAATAAGGGTTCTTTTTGTATATTGATCTTGTATTTCACAATGTTGTTAAATATTATATTTAGGTTTTGTAGATTCCATTGGTTATAATATATTACAACTATGCCATCTGAGATAAATGAAAACCTCTTCCTTTCCAATCTTTATCTTAATTTATTATTTTTTTCTTTGCCTAACAATCCTAGCTGGATTTCTGGTTCAATATTGTACCGAAGAGATGTGAGCTAGTATCTTTACCTTGTTAGTATCAAAAAGTTTCAATGTTTCACCATTATTCCATGGAAGAAATTCCATATTCTACTCTTAGATTATATAGAGGCTTTGTTATGAGCAAATGCTGAGTTTTATCCTATGCTTCTTTTGTGTATCTATGGATATGATCACATAATTTTTCTCTTTTATTCTGATGATATGGCTTGCCAATTAATTTCTTTTTTAATTCTAATATAACCTTTTCTTCCTGGAATTAACATCATTTGGTCAACATGTTTTTTTTTTTGAATATGTATATTGCTAGGTTGTATTTGCAGGTAATTTCATAAGGACATTCCCATCATTATTTCTTAGAAATACTGGTCTGTTAACGCCTATTCTTAAAATGTCTTTATCAGGTTTTAGTAGCATGGTTATCCTCACATGGGTTGAGAAGAGTGCTGATCCTTCTATTGTGTGAGAGTATAGTATTGATATTATTCTTCCCTAAATGTTTAATGAGATCACTACTGAAGCCATCTGGCCCTGTTGTTTTATTTGTGAGATTTTTGGTAGCAAATACATTTATTTAATAAAAATAAGCTATTGAGATTTTTTTATTTCTTTCTGGTTTCATTTTGGTAAGTTGTTTTTTGCAAGTTGTATTTTTCAAGTAATCTATTTTAAGTTGTCAGAATTATTAGCATAAAGTTGTTCATACTACCCCTTTATTACCTTTTAAAGCACATAGAATCATAGTGATGTTTCCTTTTTAACTCCTGATGTTGGTAATTTGTGTTTTCTTTTAAAAAAAAATAAGTCTTGTCAGGAGTGTTGTCAATTTAATTAATCTGCTCACAGAACAAGCTTTTAGAGCCCCTATTTTTCTCTATTGTTTGTTCACTTTTTCTTCCTTCTAATGTAGGTTTAATTTGTTTTTTTTTTTTCTTACTTCCTAAACTAGAAACTTAGATCCTTGATTGTAAACACTTCTGTTTTTCTAATATAGGCTTTTGAAGTTATAAAAATCCCTGTTAGTACTGCTTTTATTGTATTCTACAAATTTAGATATGTTGTGTTTTCCTTATCATTCTGTTCAAAATATTTTCTAAATTCCATTGTAATGCATTATTGACCTATGGGCTTTTTAAGAAGTGTGCTCTTTAATTTCCAAACATTTGGAAAGCTTTACAGGTATCATTGTTTTTATTTCTACCTTGAGTCTTCTTGGTAAGAAAACACACAGAATAAAATTGCCCTGTATTTCAAATCCTTTGAAATGTACTGAGACTTATTTCATGGGCTAGCATATGATCTAGCTTGGTAAATGTTCCATGCATACTTAGAAAGAATGTGGATATTTGGTTCTATAAATGTTTTATATTTTGATGTATTCTACCAATTATTGTGAGGGCAATATAAAAGTACCAAACCATGGTTGTGAATTTGTCTATTTAATCTTTTTTTTTTTTTTTTGAGACAGAGTTTACCCTGGTTAGAATGCTGTGGCATCATTCACAGCAACCTCAAACTCTTGGGCTCAAGCCATTAATTCTCTTGCCTCAGCCTCCCAAGTAGCTGGGACTATAGGCACCTGCCACAAGGCCCGGCTATTTTTCAGAGAGGGTGTCACTCTGATACTCAGGCTGGTTTCAAACTCAGAGCTCAAGCAATCCACCTGCCTGGGCCTCCGGGTGTTAGGATTACAGGTGTGAGCCACTGCACCCGGCCCTTATTTAATCCTTTAGTTCTCTCCACTTTTATTCATACGTTTGGAAGCTCTGTTACTAGATACATACATATTTAGGTTATTATATATTCCTGATACATTGGCCTTTCATTATTATGAAATCTCCTTTGAGTGTCCTTTTATCTCAACCAGAAAGACTCCTGTTAGCATTTGTTGCAGAACAGGTATGTTAGTGACAAACTTTCAATTTTTGTTTATCTAAGAATGCTATATTTTCTCCTTCATTTTTCAATAATATTTTTACCAGAAATGGAACTTTTCACTGATAGGTGGTTTTATGTGAGTCTTTTTCTCTTCCACCTTTAGAACTTTGACTATCTCATCTCCTTGCCTTCTGGTCTCCATGGTTTCTGATGAGAAATCACCGTGTTGAGAATCCCTTGTGTGTGATGAGTTGCTTTCTCTTCCTGCTTTATTTTCCATCTTTTTGCCTTTCATTTCTTTTTCTTATGGTATTGTACTGACTATGTTATTCAACCTTTTATGTACAGTAATAAATAAGTCATAGGTTTTTGTAGATATCATTTATCAAGTTAAGTTTCATTCCTGGTTTTTGAGACTTCAAAAAAAATCCATGTTGAATTTTGTCAAATATCTTTCCTGAATCCAGTTTAAATTATTATGATGTTTTACTGCAACACATTAATTGTTTTTGAGTGTTATACTTATTTTCTGTGATTAACCTATTGGTCATAATGAATTATTCCTTTTTTATATTGTTGGGCTCAAATCACTAAATTTTTCAAAGGATGCTTCTGTTTCTGTTAAAAAAGGGTCTGGGCATGGTGGCTCATGCCTGTACTCCTAGCACTCTGGGAGGCTGAAGCAGGTGGATTGCTTGTGCTAATGAGTTTGAGACCAGCCTGAACAAAATTGGGACTCCCATCTCTACTAAAAATAGAAAAACAGAGGCAAGAGGATCACTTGAGCCTGAGTTGGAGGTTGCTGTGAGCTATGACACCACAGCACTCTATTCAGGGTGACAGGTTGAGATTCTGTCTCAAAAAAAAGAAGGGACGGTGCCTGTGGCTCAAAGGAGTAGGGCGCTGGCCCCATATGCCGGAAGTGGTGAGTTCAAACCCAAACCCAGCCAAAACCTGCAAAAAAAAAAAAAAAAAGAAAAGAAAAAGAAAAAGATAATGGTCTATAGTTTTGTTTTTTTTCCTTACAATGTCTTTATATTATTTGAGATTGTGGCAATACTATCTTCATACAAGGAGTTGGGAGATAATACCTCCCCTTCTATTTCCTCTAAGTTATTTGTAGAATTCTAATTATTTCTTCTTTAAATATTTGATAGAAATTAATAGTGAAGGCATCTAGGCTTAGATTTTTCTTTGGGCAAGATTTTCAGCTTAAGAATTCAGAATTACTTAAATACAGGTATTCACATGTCTTTCTTCTCTAGTGTAACTTTGCTAGTCCACATATATAACTTTCAGGAATTTATTTCATCTATGTGTTTTCATTTATTAGTATAACTTTGTTCATAACATTCCCCTGTTATCATTTTACTACCTATATAATCTGTAGTAATGTTCCTGCTTTGCTTTCTGATAGGAATGGTCTATTTGTCTGTAGTAATGTCCCTCCTTTAATAATTGATAGTGATGATGTATTTGTTTTCTTTTTTCCCCTGAGGGGTCTGCCTATAGTTTTGTTGGGGGTTTTTTGCAGTTTTTGGCCAGGGCTGAGTTTGAACCTGCCATCTCCAGCATATGGGGCCGGTGCCCTACTCCTTTGAGCCACAGGTGCCGCCCTAGAGGTAGTTTTTAATTTTAATTTAATTGATCTTTTCAAAGATCAGATTTTGGTTTTATTGCTTTTCTTATTGTTCTCTTGTTTTCTATTTTGTTTACTTTTGCTTTTTGTTATTTTTTGTATTTTGTACATTTGGATTTTAATTTGCATTTCTTTTTCTAGTTTATTTAGGTAAAAGATTAGATAATTGATTTGAGACCTTTAATCATTTTAACATAAACACTTAATGTACTTTTCTCTCTAAGCACTACTGTACCTGCTTTGAAAAAATTTTGACATGCTAGCTTTTCATTTTCATTCAGTTCAGAATACTTCCTAATATTCCTTGTGATTTTTTCTTTGACTCATGGATTGTATAGAAGTATATTGCCTATTATTCAAATACGTGAGGGATTTCTAAACATCTTTCAGTTATTGATTTCCAGGTTGATTCTGCTGCAGTCAGAGAACATAATGCGTGTTATTTCAATTCTTTAAAATTTATTGAATCTAGTTTTGTGGTCCATAGTTGCACTTAAGAGCACTGTGTATTCTGCTGTTGTTGGGTGGAGAATTTTAAAAAATGGGAATTAGGTCAATTATTTGATCATTTTAAGTCTTCTATATACCTCTTAATTTTCTGCCTACTTGTTCTATCAATTATGGGAGAAGTGTGTTGAAATCTGGAGGAATATTATGAATTTCTTCTATTTCTACTTTCAGTTCCATCAGTTTTTGTTTTATATATCTGAATTAGGTGCTGTACACATTTAGGGTTTCATGTTTTTGTGATGAGTTGACCCCTTTATCTATATGAAATATTGCTTTTCATCCCCAAGAATGGTGGCTCTTTCTTAAATCTGTTTTGGCTGATACCAGTATAGCCAATTCCAGCTTTTAATTTTTATTATGTGATTACATGGTATGTCTTTTTCCTTCAATTTACTTTTAAGCTATCTGTGTTTTTGCATTTAAAGGTAGTGTGCTTAGGTGGTATATAGTCGAGTCCTGCTTATTAAAATTTGATAATCTCTGTCATTTACTGAAGGTGTTCAGGCTATTTACATTTAAAGCAATTATCAATATGATTAGGTTTACGTCTATCATCATGTCCTTTTTGATTTGCCCTCATCTGTTCTTTGTTCTTTTTTTCTATTTTATTTTGAAGTGTAAGGTTTCCATTTTACTTTAACTAATGTCTTCTGAGCCAAATGTGATTTTTATTTATTTATTTACTGTGTTTGCTGTGGAATTTTACAATATATGTCTACCGAATGTACGTTACTTTAGGATAATAGAATACTACTTCATATATAGTATAAGAGCTTTTTGACATTATACTTCCAATTCCCCCTTTTCTTCTTTATGCTATTGTTGTTGGAACATTTTACCACTATGTATGTTATAAATCTCACAATACATCATTATTAGTTTTGATTTGAAGAGTCGATCTTTTTTAAGGACATTTTATTTTTATTTATTTATTTATTTTGAGACAGAGTCTCACGCTGTCACTCTGGGGTTCAGTGCTGTGGCATCATAGCTCACAGAGGCTCCAGCCATCCTCTTGCTTCAGCTTCCTGAGCAGTTACAGGTGCCCACCACAACACCCAGCTATTTTTTTTTTTTTTAATAGAGATAGGGTCTGTCACTTTCTCAGGCTGGTCTGGAACTCTTGAGCTCAAGTAATCCACCTGCCTTGGCCTCCCAGTGTGCTAGGATTATAAGTGTGAGCCACAGTGCCCAGATGATTTTTTAAGGAAATTGTTAAAACAAGAAAGGCCAGCTGCGGTGGCTCACACCTGCAATCCCAGTACTTTGGGAGGCTGAGGTGGGCAGATTGCCTGAGGTCACAGAGTTCAAGACCAGCCTGAGTTAGAGTGAGACCCCCATCTCTAATAATAGCCAGGCATTGTGGTGGGCTCCAGTAGTCCCAGCTACTTGGAAGGCTGAGGCAAGAGAATCACTTGAGCCCAAGAGTTAGAGATTGCTGTGAAGTATGATGCTGGGGCACTCTATCAGGGGTGACAAAGTGAGACTCTGTCTCAAAAAAAAAAAGGAAGAAAGAAAAAAAAGAAAAAGTCATTAAAAAAAATTGCCTAGTACATAGTGGGGTTTGGGGGCTGGGGAGAGCTGAGAAAGGGAAGGAAGGAGGCCATGGGGAGCCAAGGGATAGGGTTCACCTTTTGGGAGCAGGACACAAATGTAAAAGGGTTCTTATCTAACAAAAGCAATCAATGTAACCTGCTTCTGTGCACTCTCAATGAATCCCCAACAATAAAAAATAAATAAGGCAGCACCTGTGGCTCAAGAGGCCCCATATACTGGGTATGGTGGGTTCAAATCCAGCTCCGGCCAAAAACTGCAAAAAAAGTAAATAAAAATAAATAAATAATTTATATATTGTATATATATATAAAATGTGGCATATAATATATATATGTGTATATAATATATATGTGGCATATATATCAGACTAGACATGAAAAAATAAATTGCCTATATATTTCTCACTCTGACAGCAATCTCTGGTCAGCTGGGCAAAGTGGCTCACATCTGTAACCCTAGCACTCTGGGAAGCCAAAGTGGGTAGATTGCTTGCACTCAGGAGTTCAAGACCAGCCTGGGCAAGAATGAGACCCTGTTTGTACTAAAAATAGGCAATGTGGTGGGCGCCTGTAGTCCCAGCTGCTTGGGAGGCTGAAATAAGAGAATTGCTTAAGCCCAAGAGTTTGAGGTTTCTGTGAGCTATGATGCCACAGCACTCTACCCAGGGCACAGAATGAGACTCTGTCTAAATAAATAAATAAATAAATAAAGATTCATCTGGTATCATTTCCTTCTGCTTGATGACATATCTATAAATAGTCATGTACCAATGGATGGGGTCAGGAACTGAACTGACCCCACCCACGGAGAAGGTTTTCACTCACCTGGTTAAAGGTAGACAACTGAATATTCGAAAACAAACCAACGCTGGGGTCAGTCCTTGCCCCCCTCCCTATTGGTACACGACTGTTAGTATTTCCTTAATGCAATTTAGCAGTAATATGAATTAGTTTGTTTTTCATTTCAGATGCTACAATCTTCATTGTGTCTTTTCTATCTTCCATTTCTCAGCATCTAATATTTTCCCCTAACTTCTTCCCCTATAGAGATTATTTATAATAGCTGTCAGGGGTCTGCTTCTATTGATTGATTTTTCACTTTTTTAGGGTTTATATCTTTCACCTCCTTTTTTAATGATGGATAATTATTTGGTTAGATCTTAGACATGGTGACTTTTGCCTTGTACATTGTAAGATTTTTGTGATGCTTTTCTGAATAGTACTGAATTTTGTTCTGACAAGCAGTCATGTTACTTGGAATCATGTGGCTCCTTGTAAGGCTCGCTTTTAAGCTTTCAGGGTAGAGCAGTCTTCACTGTAGGACTGATTTAGCTTCTTTCATAATGTGACACTCTTCTAAGGAGTCTACCTGATGTTCTGTGTAATGTTATGAGGACTTTCCATTCTGGCTGATGAGAACTATTTCCCCTCTGTGAGCTCCAGAATTGTTCTGCCTCCTCCTTTCCAGTGGTTCTTTCCCAAGTCTTAGAGAATTTCCTCTTACAAATGAAAAAATCGGTAGTTGGCCAAAGACTTGAGAAATCTCTGAAAAACTGCAGAGCTTTCTCTAGGAGCGGCTCCGTCCTGTTTGGTTCTTCACCTTACATCTTCCACCCTGCCCCCGATGTCCGTCTCTTCAGTCTGTGTAACCACTGCGGGGCTGTTTGGAACCCCCTCGCAGGCGTAATCCGGCCCACAGCGGGCCTCATCTTGTCTGTTTCCTTTCTCTCCATGTTCGCAGTCCTCTAATACCTTGTATCCAGTGTCTGAACAACATTGTATCATATGCTTTTGTCCTAGTTTCCTACTATTCCATCATGGTCAGAAGCAGAGATCTCAAAAAGGTATAATTTGTAAGGCAGAAAAAAGTAAACTGGAGTTGGATGCCTGTAGAAGCCAAAGCCTTTATTTAATATTTACTTTGGGGCTTTCATGATACGTTGGTATGGTTTCTTTTGAAATTATATTAGATCAGCTTTAAAATAAAAGATAAAAGTTATCTTTTAAGTTGAACTTATTTCAAATACATTACAATTTTTTTAATAATTAGCCAGATATGTGTGGTAGTAGTAGGCTGTTTATTATTAAACCTTATCAGGACACTTTTTTTTTTTTGAGACAGAGTCTCAAGCTGATGCCCTGGGTAGAGTGGCATCACAGCTCATAGCAACCTCAAACTCCTTGGCTCAAATGATTCTTTCTTGCTTCAGCCTCCCTCAGCCTCCCAAGTAGCTGGGACTACAGGTGCCCGCCACAATGTCTGGCTATTTTTTGTTGTTGTTGCAGTTGTTATTGTTATTTTTAGCTGGTCTGGGCCAGGTTCAAACCAGCCAGCCTTGGTGTAAGTGGCCAGTGCCCTACCCACTGAGCAACAGGCACCACCCCAAAACATTTTTAAAATTGAGTAAAAGGAAAGAATACCATGCTTAATTTCAAGTACCAAAGAAAATACAGAGTTGATGGTTTCTCTACATTCACTCTCACATAGGCAAACTATTTAAAAAAAAAAAGAATAAATATATGAATCGTGCCCTATGATTGCACCAATGTACAGAATTATGATTCAATAAAATTATAAAAAAAAAAAAGATCCTTTACTTTATAAGTAGCCATCAAAAGGTAACTTGAAGTTTCAGTTAGTTAGGTATGATTTATTTCTTCAATTAGGAAAGATTAGGTACATATAGTGCTGCATGGGGCAGGACAAAGGGGGAGACTGAAAATCTGAAGAAATATCTACTTTCTGTAGCAATAAAACTCACTAAATAATGGTTTCGGTTCTATCTTCAGAAGAAAAAAATATGCATATTTTAATTTTCTTCATGCCCAACTTTTCATTTTTCTGAGTTTACTATAACAAGAGTATAAGCCTAGCCCAAATGAAGAGCTTCTGATTAAAAACAGTTTCTTACAAGGAATCGCTAATTATCAAGAAATAAATTCTCAAATTGATAAGGCATAACTTTTTACTTATAACTTATGTAGGTCAATTCTGCTTTAAACAGAAATTCACACTCTCAGATACACCACTCTTTTGAGATTAGAGTGAGAATATGACGTATTGCTTTTTTTTTTAAAAGAAATTTTGCCCAGGAAGAAAATGCTATAAATTTTTTGTGTTGGTCAGTCAGTAATCCTCTGATATTTATATAACAATGGGGAAGAGACCAGCCAAATACAGTGGTAGATAACCTTTCCTTTAACTTTTGGGGTGGCAGGAAACTTGTTGGGAATACACTAAGACTTTCCTACCCTTCGTAGTGATGGAGATTTCATGTCCAAAAGTAATTCCAGCAAATCCCACATTCTATAAACTGTCTCCATTCCCTCCAGACACACTTCAAGGCCGTGTACCCATAGATATTTACTTTTAACTTGGTTTTCCATTATTTCCAGCTTTTGTTGAAGAACGGAATTTTCTAATTATACTGGAGATTTTTAAGATGGTCCAATTCAGTTTGCATCATATCGTGTTGCACGGTCACAGTTTGTAAATTCACCTCTGCTTTTTCCACATTACCTCCTAAGTTTACACCCGTGGGGCAAATGCTTGAAGTTTATCTCAATCCTTTCTTTACTGACTTTAGTAGTCTGTAAAATAGTTCAGCCAGAGCCTCAAAGGGTTGTCAGGATTCACCTGGTCCTTAGGCCCTGGAATTCTTGGTAGCAAATGCCCACTTATTATGGTTAATAATCAGAGATCACCTTTCCTTTCTGCTCTGAGCCAGAATCATAATGGCTGATTATAAGAACTAAGGATAATGAGAACTCTTGGCAAAGACTATCACAAGAATGTTACCAGTATAGAGTTTTGGTGAGAAATCCTTGTAGGGAAGAGCAGGCTGCCACGATACCTGGATTCAGAGCTACACTCCACTTCCTAGCTGAGCTGATTGCAGGTAATAAACTTGAGTCTTAGCGTCTTCATCTTTAACCTGAAGAAAACAACAGTACTTACCTTAAAGGTAAAGTGGTTTAAATGAGATCATGCTAGCATGTAATAGTTCATATTTATTTTTAAATGTTTGAGACAGAGTCTTACTCTGTTGCCCTGCTTAGAGTGTCAAGGTGTCATGGCTCACAGCAACCTTAAACTCCTGGGCTTGAACAATCCTTTTGCCTCAGCCTCCCGAGTAGCTGGGTTAACAGTTATATGCCACTACACCCAGCTAGGTTTTCTATTTTTAGTAGAGACAGGGTCTTGCTCTTGCTCAGGCTGGTCTCAAACTCCTGATCTGAAGCAATTTGCCAATAGCTCCTGTTTAACAATTCTTTACTGGCCAAGAATTCTGGCATGGGGGCAAAATTACTTGCTCCTTTCTCATTTGAAATCAGCCCCCCAAAAGAGCCCAGAGTAAGAAGTGGGATAGGTAGCTAAGGGTGGTGCTAGGAGATATGGAAGAATGTTTTTTGTTGTTGTTTTTCTTTGAGACAGAGCCTCAAGCTGTCACCCTGGATAGAGGGCCGTGGCATCACAGCTCACAGCAACCTCCAACTCCTGGGCTTAAGCGAGTCTCCTGCCTCCGCCTCCCAAGTAGCTGGGACTACAGGCGCCCGCCACAATGCCTGGCCATTTTTTGGTTGCAGCCGTCATTGTTGTTTGGCGGGCCTGGGCTGGATTCAAACCCGCCAGCTCAGGTGTACGTGGCTGGCACCTTAGCCCATTCAGCCACAGGCGCCGAGCCTGGAAGAATGTTTTCATCAGTCTTTTTCCTTCAAGCTGGATTTCCCACCTTATAGGACAGATCATAGCCTGCTTGTACAAGTCTGTTCTGAGAGCCTGAGTCCATTATCAAGTCACCTTCAGAATAGCTCCACTGCAAAACAAAGCATTCTCCAAATAGCCAGAGTCCTTTTAGTGCTCTAGCAGTGGTAGGCATTAGAGCACTGGTGGCCAGACCAGTGTGCTCAGCCTGGGTCTGTAGGAGAAGCAAGCCTCAGACAAGCACATTTATTGTGTCTTCTTTATTTTCCTTCTAAAGTTATTCGAGGGGACTGTGGTTTTGCCTTCAGCAAAACCCCCTTAATAGCTGGGAATCTAAAAGCAAACAACATTATTTTATTAGGTTACCCCAGCAGATGAAAGCAGAGCGTTCCATTTGGACTCTTTTTGGAGTCCATTAATGCATTAGCTAAAAACAAACCTTTCTAAAAGAGTTCCCATAGTCTTCAGCAGCTTCTAAGGGAATGCTTAAGAAACGGAATGAACTGTAAACAAGTTATACCTTGATAAGAAAAACTATTGTAACAGTATATCTCAACCCTACCATGAAGCTTATCGCAAAGGATATGATTTTTTTTTAAATCTTATTTTTAACAATGACCAGGGAATTTATCTTATAGTTTATATGATAGTTCTTGACTCAAAGTAACCCACTAAGTAAAACCAATTTAAAATAGCTGTTGTTTTAATAAAAGATTTGTGACTTCTAAAATAAGTCATCAATACATAAGACTATGACTGCCTTCTGTTATGGTTTTCAACTCCAGCAGCAGAAAGGGCCTATAAATAGGAAAATAATGAAGATTGCTCTTTGGGGGAAAAAGACTTTTCTCAAAAATCCATCCATCTGTCAAAATAGTAACTAAGAGCCTACTAAGACAATCAAAGACACAATCCCCACCCTCATGGAGCCCAATCTGGACTTTTAAACTGAAGAATGGCACTGTTTAAAAAGACAGTGGTGATGATGCTGTGCGACGCCTTGGACTTTAAGAAGAAGTAGTGAACCCTCGTGGTCTTCGCCCCACCGCAAAGCTCTTCGTGGGCAACTCCCCAAAGGTAAAACAAGCAGCACACACCCCTCTGTGGGCAATACCATTTGTGGAAAGAACATTTCACTGCTCTGACCAGGGAATCTGTCTTTTAAAACATCTTTGGAAAAATCCACATCCTGAAGGCATTTGATTACCCTGAATTTAACATGGGATTTTGCTCAGTGGCAGTGATACAAATTCATCCCCATAAATATGGCTCCTGTGGTAAAAGGCATACGATGACTTTTAGGGAAGGTTTATCTAGAAGGTTGATAATGGGGCCACGAGACAGGAGTCATCAAATTCTGCTTTTGGAGATTTCATTCCCTTTACCTAAAGAATTCCTCCTATGCAACTTGTTCTCAATACTTAGTTGGAGGAGGTCACAGTTTTGATATGTGTTATGTGCTCTTAAACATTTCCAGAAGACTGTCAAAATGTAAGCATCCTGAGGTTTACATAGGCCACATCATTAAATAACATCGAAGCACAAAGTTTTAAACATTGTTTTCCAAGGGTAAATATTTTGGCTAAGTAAAAACTGAAGCTTAAGATGCAATAAGCATTTAAATGACTCCTTTCTGTGCCAGAATTCTTATTTTTTCTGTGCGACCCTGGCTGCTGGGATTAAGGCGACCCCAGGGAGCTCAGCAAATGGTGTGGGTTATGAAGTGTAGCAGGAACTTGGAGACAGCGTGCCACCCAGCCTCAAGAAACTCAGCCACGACTGGAACCCAAGAACCAGCGTGTTCACTTTGTGGTCAGCTTCACATTTTTTCCCGTCCTTGAAAAAAACACTGCTATGAAAGGCCCCTCTCCCAGCCCCCCAAGTAATCACGAGGTGGACCAAGAACAGAGCCGGAAGATTCCAGGGTTGGCAGAGGAGGGGAGCCTGGCCCCCAGGGGTGGGTGGGCACGCATCTGGGAGTTACCACCTTCAGCACCTCCGCCTCGCAGAGGGAATCAACCCATAGCAGCCGCGGCTGCGCAGAATGGCAGGATGACAACCTTGATGACAATAGATTGTGCTGTCACTTCAGGAAGAAGGGAAACCCAGAACAAATTGTACAGTGGTTTTCACCACACAGTGATTGCAATTCTATTCAAGGCAAGTCACAGGCACACCACCCACTGAGCAGAACTCAGATGAAATTAGGCCACCTTCAAAGTCTCCCAAGTCTCTGCCTTTCCCCAAACAGAACAAGCCAAGGATTTTAAGGAAACACAGACCGTGTTCCTATCTCCACTGGCTTCCTGAGTCTCTTATTCATTGTCTAGAATCACCTCAGCTGCCAGGACTTCCACCTGAAGCCAGGATGGATGCTCTCCCATCAAATGCAGCAGCCTCTTGAAGAAGCAGGTGGGACATTTCTGAGATTTAGGTTGGTCTATCTATAGCAAGAGAGCCAGTTGATCTGCAGCAAGAGACTGAAAAGTGGCTGGCTGTGTGCTCTGGAGGGAAACTCCGGGGGCTCGGAATGTTCATACACACTGCCATCTTCCTTCAGTAGCCTCTCTGAGAGGACGATCACACGCTGTGAAAAAAAGCCCTAAATTCTGTTTCAGACTTCTTCCCCAAGTCACAATAGTGCTAGCCAAACACCAGCAAATGTTACATATAGTAGTATATGGTTTTGGTGTGAAGAAGAGTCAGATTAGAAAATACAACTGCAATTTCATACCAGTCTTCATGTCCAACTTCCACTGAAACTTTATATAACTTTAATCGACATGATAAGAAACTGCCACAAGAGCTGGGCATGACTAGAACCAAAGCGTCAGCCTGCTGGTGCTTGTCAGGGTTACAGGCAGCTTCTCCCACTCACTCTGACCAGGAAAATGAGGGGACGTATCCCCTGAAAGACCATGGGGACACATCTACGCAGTATGAAAAGAATCCCCCTCAAAGCACAACAGACGGTCCAATAATGACAATTATTGTCATTCACCACATGACAGGCATAAGAGCAAACAATTTAACACATTTTAAAAAGTTTATTTCCACCTTCACAGACATATGAGCCTCTGCCCATTCTGTAAGGCACCACAAATTAAATAAAAACTTATAATATTAGAATATATTTGTCTTACATGATTCAAGATAAAGTGTATTTTAAAAGCAAATGGGTGCCAATTATGGGGGGTGGGAGGATCAGGGCTGCAGTGTTTATTAACGGGCAGTTATCAGGACACGTGCATCACATGAGCCGTGATCCCAAATTAGCACTTCCAGGAGAGGGGCTGCAGTTCAGCGTCTGTGTCTATGTAATAAAATGCCAAAAGCACTTCTTTAAAGTGCGCAGACTTTTTACTACTAGTCCTGGTATCAGTAACAGAATATGATTACTAAACATCTCCAATGTGCTTTTCATTACAAAGAAACATGTTTCACATAAAAGCCTCATAATATAATCCAGAGACAGAATTTGTGCATACTTAAAATGAGAAGCCAGGCTGGCTATTTCTGATACATATATATTTTTCATTTCTTCCAGTGTTTTACTTTTTATTTTTATAAATATGAACCCAGTTTCAGACCCGTTTAAACTCACATGAAACACTTTGCTCTGAGCACCATGATTGCCTTTCGGAAGCCTCTTGGGGACTGTCATCCTAGTACAGGAAGGGAGTCTTACTTTCCATTTTGACCTGCTCCTTCCCCAATCATGTTAGTGTTGACCAAATCCCTGCAACTGTCAGACAGAAACAAAGGTTTCTGAGTAGAGGCCCAAAGAATAATTAGGAATAATTTCACAATGATCTGGTTAGGAAAACACACAGAAAATGAATGATTTCATGTTATAAGGAGCTTTGACTTGAATTAAACAAGAGATGGATGTGAAAGGAACGAGGCCTGGTTTCCGTCCGGGATGGGGTGTTCCTTGCTGCGGTACCGCCCACAGACACAGCCAGGCCTGGCCTCCTACGCGTCCTCATGGGTGACTTTGGAGGTAGATGCTGAGGGCTTGAAGAGAGGCAGGTAAAGTCCAAATTTGTTTTCAATCCCTGCAAACGTGGCAACTGCCAATTTGTATCCCCCAACGTGATCAGGATTTGGGGCAGGCAGGGTGATCCTGGATTTAGGAACTGGCTCTGAACCTACAGGTTTTCTAAAAGAAGAGAAAAGACAGTAAGAATCTGAGTTTTTTGTTTTATCAATTTTTTTTTTTAACTTGGTAAAAATAACTTTCCAAACGATTCATGTATGAGACATAAAGGAGCTGTTGCATTCGGATCGGCTGAATATTCTCCTTGAAGTGACCTTGTCAACATGATGTCAACCTTTTCCCCAATCTTCTATTTCTTCGCAGGGGCCAGACTGGACACACCTTTTTCAATGATGAGAGAGCACGAGCTGCAGCCACATTTTAGCAGATTCACTGTGATACTTACACTCCTCCAAAATCAATGTAGAACCACTGCTGTAGCAATTCGTAAGTCAGCAAAGTCACACCAAATTGAGGCGAGGATCGAAATACGCGAGCTTTAAAAAGATGGGGAAATAATAGGTATAATTAGATTAAAAAATTTACCTGATACTGAAAGCTTAGTTAAGAACGAATTATTTTCGTACCACCAGCTCCTTTCCAAAGAGCTTTTGGGCCTTCTTCCCGAAGTATCTTTCTAAAGCAATCTATCACTCCGCTGTAAGTGGTTTGGCCAGCCCGGGCAGCCACCTGTAATCTTGTCTTGATAACATCAGCAGGGGTCACTAAAGATGCCGCAGGCATACCTGCAGGAGAGACACAACACCATCTCAGTCTGGTCACATCCTCACTATATAAAAATAACTGTGCTTCCAGCTGCAGGGCCGTGGAAAGAAAGTTAAGAACCAGATGGGATAAAATGCCTATTTCACTGCCCGCTCTAGGGGAAGCACAACTGTGACCATCTTGTCTGCAGGGATGGAGGGTCCTGCACGCTGCCCCTCCCAACATGCACTTGCCTTTCCCCACATCACCCAGCCCTCCTATCTTATGTCTGTAGTCTTACACACTTAAATCGTTTTAAGAAATTATTCACTGGGGCGGTGCCTATGGCTCAAGGGGTAGGGTGCTGCCCCACATACAGGAGGTGGCGTGTTCAAACCCGCCCCTAGCCGGAAAAAAAAAAAAATATTCATCAATAACATTACTGCAAGTGTCTGGGAACAAATGAGGAATTTTTATTATTATTATTATTATTTTGCTTTCCTGTTGAAATAAAAAACTTGCAGAATTATTAGGTCTTTATTAGATTTTTCAGAGGTGAAGCTTGTTATGTTTCCTCTGGCAGTGACAGGAGACACCTTCTATCCCATACTCCACTACCTCCTCCATTCCAGACTCTTAACCTCTCCAATCTCACAAGAAAAATACTTTACTGATAGCTAAAAAGCAGGGTTTGTGTTTGCAGGGAGGAGGGGGGAAAAGAAGGGGGGACTCCCACAGATAACACTTTAGGATTCCTTTTTCCCAAGATTGACATCTCCAGAAAAATATCTGGCAGAAAGTTTAAAATTTATACTGGCTGATAATCAATGAGAAAGGAACAACAACAACAAAATACCCTCCCAAAATTACCAGTGGGGAATTTTTCTACAGTCATTTTATCCAAAATGGGGCAGCCCATGTTTAGATTTTTTAAAAGTGAGACTGTACTCAGAAGGCACTGTCTCTTCTGGTTTTATTACTTTTCCATTATGAACCTACTCCAAACCAAATTGGTCAAATGCAGATGCATAAATCTCCTTTGCTTTTTTTAAGGCTTAATAATTCTGTAAGAATTTCTGTCCAAACCAACATGGTCTGGCTCACAGCTCCACCTCATCCTTCTAACAGACAGCTTTAAAGTTACTCTGTGTGTGCGTGCGTGTGTGTGTGTGTGTGTGTGTGTGTGTGTGTACGCCTTGGTAAGTCTGCATACTACATGCTTGCCTTTATTATTACTAAAGCAGTATCCTTCCCTTTTCCGAACATTAATCTTACGTACGAGTTTTTATAAAATGCATCACAGTTCTGCACACAAAAAAACTTACTTTACATACCATGCTTCACTGGGTAAGTCACATTGAATTTCCTACTCATTTGGAGGAAATATTTTAACATGGAGCCAGGAATTTATCCTCCAACATAATGGAAGGAAACATCAAAAATGCTCAGAAACCCACTGTATTCACACCACCAGTTTTGTTTTATGTTCTTGTTTAGAAAGAGTTTAGCAAAGCAGTCCGCTTTAGACACACACTAACTTTCCCCTGCAACAATGGGCTGGCACGAGAGACTGTGAAAGACCTCCAGGCAGTAAGATGGGTGAAAAGTTCCCTTCAGAGAGGGTAGTGTTCACAAACAGTTCCTTGTTATGAAAAAAGAGAGATGTATTGGGGTTTAGGAAAACAGGCATGAAAAACACTGATTACAGAAATTTTTTAAAAGGGCAAAAAAGAAACACATGCTACTTAGTAAGTTGTCTGGCAAAACTGACGGAAGTTGTGGAGGGATGCAGGAACTGCAGAAGCCTGAACACGACTCAGCGTCGTGGTTCTCAGCTCCCATCTCTCTTAAGCAGATGTCTGTAAGGGCCTAGGAGGAACCGTGACCACTGGGTAGGGAATTTGCTTAGTTCCCCTGGAGAACTGCATCAGGCTGTCCCACAGCAAGGCCAGGAGAGCAGCAGATATGGCAAAAGTTTGGCCACTAGAGAGCTATTGCTCGGGAAGGGGGATAGGGCTGGCAAAGACCCCAGGCAGATCTGCCTGGTCTCAGTTGGCTTCCAAAAGGTTAAGACAAGGCCCATCAAGTGGTCCGAGTTTTCCCTGTTCCTAAGGTCAGGAGAGCAAGGGGAGAGGAGGAGATGGGAGGCTTGTTCTAACTCAGTGGCAAGAGGACTGCCACCTGCCTGATTCTTCAGTGACAAGAGAGATGGAAAGACCTTATGGTCACCTGCCCCCCGTGTGAGAGGGGTAACTGGGGATGCTTCTCAACCAATAGAAAGTTACGAATCTTCAAGGGGGCCCAGCAACTGGAGAGTAGAAGACCATTTATGACACATACACACATACACACGCAACAAACTGGACGGCATGAGTCTCATTTAATTTTCATAAAAATTCCATTAGTATTTATAAAGAATGAGCTTTTCAGTTTATTGGACACAAAGTTTAGTATCTATTTATTTGGAGTCCAGGTAAGAATTTCCCAAATTCCCTTTGCATGCTTATCTATATTATCTATTTAATAATGTCAGCTTCTAAGAGCAATGCAATAAAGGGTAAGAGAAAATATTTTTTGTTCATACTTTTAAGCCGAGATTTTATAAGACAATATTATATTAATACTACATAGAGGTTGATGCTAATATCTGTCTCATCTATGTAGGGAATTTTATCTTTTATGAGAGATGCCTCTGGACTTGTGAATGCTATTTTTAAACTCTGAATTCCATTTAGTCTGACATTAATATTGCCACTCTTGCACATTGTGATATTTTCCAATCTGTTCTTTCAACGTTTCTATGTCACTGTTTTCTCAAACTTCAGATTACTAGATTTTCTTTTGAAACTCATCTCAAAGGTTTTGTTTCTTCTAGGGCCACTGAATCTGCTCACACCACTGTGGCTACTAGATTTATTTCTGCTGCCTTGGATTTTGCTTTCTATTTTCTCTGCTTTTGGTTGTTTCCCTTTTGAACTTCCCTCCTTCCCTAAGTAACTTTATAGAAGTGTTAGTTGCGTTTGTTACACAGGTATGCACTGAGAACAGGTACAATCAATTAGCGTGTGCGTCCTCCTCCAGCAAGGTGAGGAAGGTCGCACATTGTCGCTCGTGTCCTTCTTTTCCTTTTCCAGCCTCCCAACAATGCTTCTTGTATATGGAATAACTACATAGACTGAAGTCATGAAGACCTCCCCAGATGGTTACTACAGTTTGACTTGCTCCTGTATAATCCGGTATAATAGCCCACTGTACAAAATTTGAGAAGGAGACACATCTGCTGATGTTGTCGAAAGCTGTGTTGACATACCCTTCATTAATTAAAAAGCACCATGTTAACTGCAGGAAACTGAAATTTGATTTCTCAATTTCAAGCTCCCTGCGTTAGTTCACCTTCTGACAAGCTGAGGTACTTGTGGTCAAAGAACGGAAATTCAAAAACTGTGGTCTTTATCCTGTGAAATTGTGGAGCACATATGATAGTATTTAAAGATATTCCCAGCTCATAAGTAGATATATAAATCTAAAATAAAAAGAATATTCTCTAAGTTGAGATACTAATAACCACTTCTGTTAAAAAAGCTGCATATTACTAAAATAATCTAACTTTAACACTAACCCAATTTTTGGAAAGAAAAAAGTGAGCTAGTACTTGCTGAATAACTGGAATTACTATCAAAACATAGAAAGTATGATCATATTCATTTAATCACAGATCCATATTACTTATAGTAGGACCATGCAACAAAAGATACATGTATTCTGTGTAAAAGTTCAATTTGAACGTGGTACATAAAAAAATAAGTCATAATACATGGCTGTTCTATAGTAAGTTGTTGGCCAACAACTATTCATTGTGGTTACCTAGAGCTACACATAAAAAGAAGTTTTATATTTTGAAAGAAGCTTTTCTTCTTTCTGTCTGATGACAACAAAGATGACTTCTGCCGTGGGAGAGACTTCCTGGGGTTCTCTGCACACCGTGTTCTCTCCCTAGCAAACGCCTCTGCTCCTACAGGTACCTACAAAAGCAAAGGGGGGCCTGGCGCATCCTTCACCCTATAGTCCCTACAGGCCTGGTGCCCCATTGTGCTCACTGCCCTTCTCACTGGTGCGGTGCTGGACAGTCCTACACAGTCTTCTTGCCCTTTTCCACCCTGGATGCAGCTCTCTGCTTGAGGAGCCAGCAGGGATCCATACTCTGTGACCAGCTGCAATGCTTCCTCCATGACAGCAGTTAACTGCTTATCACTGGATACCAACATGTTTGTCTTACAATGAAGTACATTTCTAATCTTTCTTATTAAGTCTAACATATTTTTTAGGTCTTTTTAATTGGGAAATGCAGGTGAACAGTCATTTCTTCTTTTCTAATGTTGAAGCCTCTGATGTCACTGCACCACACTGAATGGAACCTCCAATAAGGCAGAATAACAAAGGGGACAGAGACATCCTTGTCTTGTTTTAATTAGAGTGGCAGTTATGATATTACCATGGGCTTCCAGGATCTATTATTAAATTGATATAGTAGCTTATGTTTTTGTAGATGTATAGAATATACAAAGTCATTGAGCTCTGTAGGTAATCCATACTTTGAAGACTAAAACTAACATGACAAATTGTGTCTTGTATTTTCCCATGGGAGAAAGTATGTGAGATGACCTGCTCCCATCCCATACTTACTTCCCAGTTCACAGAAACTGTGAGATAATAAATACAACAGAATTTCCACAGTTGACCACCTCCTTATATTGACCACTTCCTTAAGCTGACCTAATTTTCACAGACTGGACATGCACCACATGTACATATCAGGACAGCAGACCTAGTCCCTTATGGCAACCACCTCTGTATTCTGACCAGTTGGTTTCAGTCCCTTGGGTGGTCAACTTACAGGGGTTCTACTGCATTTGTTATTTTAAGCTGGTAAGTTTTGGCATAATTTAGTATCCAGAAATAGATAACTAATATAGAAGGTATCTGGAAAGACAACAATATCACTATGGGGTTAAAATAACAACAGCATTGGGATGTCAACTACTTGGAACTTTTAAGAATAATGTGTCAATACCTTAAAATCTGTCATACTTTTTTTTTTTTTTATCTTTTTTTTTTTTTTTAATAATTTTATTGAATCATAATTATGTACATTGGTGCAATCACAGGGCACGATTCATATACATTCAGAAATATTTTGATCATACTGTTACAGATATCCTTCATGGCATTTCCTTGATCACT
>CAUYON010109748.1:0-25177 GCA_963573935.1 Arctocebus calabarensis | reverse complement strand
GGAAGGGAGGGGAGGGGGGAGGTTTGGGTGGAGGGAGGGCAATTGGTGGGGCCACAGCTATGGTGCATCTTAGAAGGGTACAGGCGAAACCTACTAAATGCAGAACACAAATGTCTTCATATAATAACTAAGAAAATGCCACGAAGGCTATGTTAAACAGTTTGATGAAAATAGTTCAGATTGTATATGAAGCCAGCACATTGTATCCCTTGATTGCACTAATGTACGCAGCTATGATGTAATAAAAAAAAAAAAGAGAGAGAGAGAATCACCTAAGCCCAAGAGTTGGAGGTTGCTGTGAGCTGTGTGACACCACGGCACTCTACCAAGGGCAAGAAAGTGAGACTCCATCCCTACCAAAAAAAAAAAAAACTAAACTAAATTCATGAGCTTATAGGAAACCATTGGACAGCCATAATTTGAATGTAGAAGACTTTTGTGATTATTACTATCATGTAAAAGTATAATAAACTAATAAATACAACAATAACATGGGCAGTGCCTATGGCTCAGTGAGTAGGGTGCTGGCCCCATATAAGGGTAGCAGGTTCGAACCTGGCCCCAGCCAAACTACAACAAAAAATAGCCAGGCGTTGTGACAGGCACCTGTAGTCCCAGCTACTTGGGAGGCTGAGGCAAGAGAATCACCTAATCCCAGGAGCTGGAGGTTGCTGTGAGCTGTGACACCACAGCATTCTACTAGGGCGAAAAAGTAAGACTCTGTCTCTAAAAAGAAGAAAGAAAAAATCAGTCTTCAAAGAAATTGAAAGAATCTGCTATCTTCCTTTTGTCCAGCCCTTACAATCTGAGAAATTCACTCTTCTAGACTAGTGGGATATTTTGATGGATATTTGATTTTTCGATCGAAATATCCATAGAGAGGAATTATAAGTCAATGAGGTAAGCACCATGATTAAAAGAGGGAATGAAAATGTCCATTTTCTACTCATTCACTCAGTTCAGTTTCTGCTTTCCTCCTTCAGAATCAAGGGCGCTAGGTCTCCAGTTAAAAGTCAGTGGTTATGATAGTCTGATTAAGACTGAGTTTAGTCTTTTTTTTAACCTAAAACGGTTTTACATCCTGTAGAAACACTGAGCAAAGCAGGGCGTACACCCTCATGGTTGAATATCCTCCACAAAAGTATACCAACAGAAAATGGTTCCCTTCTTGCTTCATTCACACTAGAAAGCATTTGCCCTGTCCCAAGCCTTGAGTCCCCTCACCACGATCACCATATTCTCCAAATTGAAAGTAGAAAATGCATTACCTTATAGTCTTTGAAATTCAGAGTTTCCTAGAAAATACCTGATATATGAGGTCGGACAATTAAGTTTTCAAATTCATTCTAGAAAAAGTGCTACATAACTCCCTGCTGAATATCACCACGGTCACCTTTGAAGTCCTCCCCTGGGTTAGCTATGCACCAATCCCAGGGTCTAGTCCACCCTTGAAAGTTGTTTTTTTGTTTGTTTGTTTGGTTTGGTTGAATTCTCGAACTTAATTTTCAGGCCACGTATGAGGACAGCTCTGATGGCCTTTCCAGAAAAAGAGTTCCAAAATTGCTTTAGAGGGTGGACTGGGCACTGGCGTCAATGCACAGCTTCCCCAGGGGAGTGCTTTGAAGGTGACAGTAGTGATATTCATCAATGAGGTACGTAGCACTTTTTTCTAAGCTGAGTTCAAGCACTTAATTGTCTGACCTCATATGTTCTTTAGAATTGCGCCACTGAAAAAGGAGGAGGATTGAAGAGTAGAAACAACATACAGCCTTCTGCAAAATGACAAAGCAGGAGAAGGAGATGTCGGATGAGCCAGTCTTACCCCCTACCTGACATACACTGCCCAATCAGTTAAAGGTGGCTGGGATGCTCTCATATTCCGTTCTCTGTACTAGGCTGCTCTTTTTGTGTCCCATCACTTCTTCCACTCCTATATGCTTCCCAGAGTTCTTCATCTTGTCTCCTAGAGCAAGGGCTCCTTACTGGCAGAGGGCCCTACTGATCATCCATTCCTTCACCAGATCAGCCATTCATCTTTCTTTTATATTTTCTTTTACACGTTAGCAACTTCTTACCATAACAACTCCAGAAAATGTATTCCACTTTATCTGTGGCTTCTTTCTCTCTTTTCTTTTCCTTCCTTCCTTCCCTTTCTGCCTGCCTCCCTCCTTCCTTTCTGTCTCTCTCTTTCCAATTTCTTACAATCTTTTTACTCAAAAACTCACTAAATAGGCCAAGCTCAGCATCTCACGCCTGTAATCCCAGCACCCTGGGAGGCGGAGGTGGGTGGATCACTTGCGCTCCAGAGTTCAAGACCAGCCTGAGCCAGACCAAGACCCCATCTCTAAAAAATAGCTGGGCGTATAGCAGGCTCCTGTAGTCCCAGTTACTTGGGAGGCTGAGGCAAGAGGATCACTTAAGCCCAAGAGTTTAAGGTTGCTGTGAGCTGTGATGCCATAGCGCTCTACTGGGGGCAAGAAAGTGAGACTCTGTCTCAAAAAAAAAGAAACTCACTAAATAAATAATAAACAACAGGTAATGTTTCTTCATTGGGATGAAGCCAAGACCACTCACCATCCATGACGTAACAGTTTATTATAGGGAATATGTGGAAGAAATTTAAATTGAGAGCCATGTTTGGGTAAAGCCAAGACATCTCGTTCTGTGCACATATGCAAAATGAGAGGACTGAGAGGCAGCGGCACCCGCGGCTCCTTGATCTGCGGTGCACGTGCACTGTTCCCGTATTTTTCAAAGCGCTCACATGTTTAGCTTTTATGTTGCCCTAGAGGTATTCTTCTGTGCTATAATTTTATTTTTAGTTCAGTGTAAGTGCAAAAGTCACCAAAAGGTTGAGAAATTGAAAAAGAAAGAAGAAAAAGGACTGAGTACAATGTTGCCTTTCCTGTATAATCTACATTTAACTTTCAGACTGTTGTTTATTAACTTAAGCTTTTTTCATTGATCAGTTGACATACTTTTCCATCTGTGAAAATTGTGGATATCTTGGGGTAAGATATAGCGCAATCTTTCCCATTAAATTAAACAGAATTATTTTCATTTTCATGTAATATCTTTTGACTTTGTAGCAGAATTTTAAGAAACAAATTAAAGTCAGTTGGTGGGAAATGGGTATACTATGTTCAGGGTACCGTCTGAGGCACTGGGAATCCAAAAGACCAATTGAACACAGATCCAACCAAAAACTGCAAAACAATAAAAAAATAAAAAATAAATAAAAATACAATAATAGCAGAAACTGATGGGTAAACAGACAACTTAAAAAGCAATGCTGTACTGACGATACACAGAGGAAAGTTCTGTGCAACCAGAGGAGGATGAACTTTAAATGGGCAAGTGAGGTTGGAATAGGAGGAGATAATCTCATCTCCTTCAGCAAAACAAAAGTACTTGTATCTTCCGTCTTTAGGACTTGGCGAGTTAACTAGACTGCTAATCTGTAACGAAGGAATGTAAGGTGAGGTGTTAGTGGCCAGTAATTACCCAACTGTGTCCTAGGCAACTCCACTTGACTGTCCCACGGAGACCTCAAACTCAACTCATCCAAAGCTCAATTCTTCATTCCTGCCTACACGTGGGATTTCCACAGTTGTCCAAGTCAGAAAACGAGGAGATAACCTCATCCTCTCCCTTGCCCTTATCCACCAAATCAGATCCCCAACACTTGTCAGTTTTCTTCCTAAATGTACCTGAGATCTGTTTCTCTCCATCTTTTTGCCACGCTCCTGCTCCAAGCTACTTCTGTCTCTGCCCTAGACTCTTATCTGCCTTCCTCTGTTCCCATTTCAGAGTGGTATTTCTAAAATATAAATTTTAAGTTTCTTTTCTGACAAAAGACCCGCACAGCCTGCCACTACCCTTGGGTCAAGGTCATGAATGTGGCTATTCAAGGCCCTTTAATATCTGCCCGGTCCCTGCCTTCCAGCCTTCCCCGGCTCCACTGCTGCCCTCATCGGCCTCCCTTCCTTCAGACCTTCCATGCAGCATAACCTCTCACATCAAGAACTTTGTACTTGCTTTTCCGTCTTCCTGAAACATCCATGCCCCACCCATTTCCCCTCCTTGTTGACTAACTCCTACTCAGCTTAGCCCCTAGACCCTCCTTGATGTTGACATTGTATTTTTTCTTCCTAGCACCCTTTAATTCTCCTGTCACGGCACCAACCACACTGTATGCAATTGGCTATTTTCCTCTCCTTTTAGACTGCAGGACCTGAGAAATCAGGACTTGTGTGTTCTGCTCTCCATCATATCCTGAACGCCAAGCCCAATGCTGGCATGGAGTGGGGGCCCAGTCTGTTGAAGAATGAGTAAATGACTTCCTTCCTTTACAAGTAATTACAGAAAATTGTACAAAATTATCCTTAACTCAAAAAATGGATTTTTAAGAAGTACATTTTAGACAACTGTGGCAGGTATGGAAGAGGAATTACATCTGAAAGAGCCAGGCCCCCTTGATTCTTTTCTCTTCTTCTTTTAAAACAGTCTCACTCTGTCACTCTGACTAGAGTGCCATGGCATCACCATAGCTCACAGGAACCTCAAACTCTGGGGCTGCAGCGATCATCTTGCCTCCACCTCCCTGAGTACCTGGGACTACAGGCACCTGCCACGATGCTTTGCTAGTTTTCTTTCTTTCTTTTTTCTTTTTTCTATTTTTTATAGAGATGTGGGTCTCACTCTTGCGTAGGCTGGTCTCAAACTGCTGAGCTCAAGCAATCCACCCACCTTGGCCCCCCAGAGTGCTAAGATTACAGGCGTGAGCCACCATGACTGGCCTCTTTCTGGGTTCTCAAAGGGCTGGAGCACTGGTTCTGAATTCCCTGTGGATTCATCTGCCTCCTCTCCACATTACCTCCCCACCCCCTTCAATAACAAGCCCACACCCTGGTCCTTGCTATAACTTAACCACTGCCCCCAAATAGCAAAATCCTCCCCTTGTGGCTGCAGGGTGAGCCAATGTGGGGACTGGTGTCCACCTCTAGGAGCATGCCCAGGAGCCAGAACCTGGAAACCGACCTGCTGAGCCTTGTAAAACCCCAAGCGCTGCTAAGTGACTCAACAGATCTCCATGCCGACAAGTTATAGAAGGAGGAACAATGAAAGATAAATTCAAGGATGGGCATTTAAAAATGCCACCAGATACAAGACAAAGCAGGCATATATGGGTTACATGACAATCAATATACTCCCAGGCAGATCTGCTTCCTCCTTCAAGGAGTGAGACAACAGAATTACAGAGTTTATAACCTTCCTCTCTGACCTGGGAAAGCAGAGAACCACTTCGTTGACTTCGCTGTTCTTGTTTTTGCAGTTGTTAGGGGCTGTTAGGAGAAATCTTGGGAGCTTGTCTGTCAGCACCATAACTCATTTATGGTTTCCCTGGCAACTTCTTACATTGTTAAGTAGTTCAAATTGGTATAGACTTTATGAAGAGCAATTTGGCAATTCAGAATAACCCTGGGATTGTCTTATTTGCTCTCAGCTCTATTCCTGCCTTTCCACATTCTGCTCTATAGAACCAGCTACATAATTTGCAGGGCAAAAAAGTACAAGACTCTAGCTGGGTATGGTGGCAGGCACAATGGCAGGTACCTATAGTCCCAGTTACTTAGGAGGCTGAGGCAACAGGATCATTTGAACCCAAGAGTTTGAGGTGCGGTGAGCTACAATGCCACAGCACTCTACCCAAGGCACAGAATAAGGTTCTGTCTCAAGAAAAAAAAAAAGCATAAGACCTCTTGTTCAAAAAGTATTCAAAATCTCATGACAGTGACAGCAGAACATTAATCCAGGAATGGGGTTCTTCTAAGGATGGGGGCTTGTGTGACTGCACAGATTGAATGCCCAAGAATCCAGCCAGCTGCTCTGTATCGTAGGGAGCTGGGCCCTGAAAAATCCTGTCCCAGATTCTCTGCCATTTTGCTTCTGATTAGCTGCAGCCAGGGGAGGCAATTGTGGGAGATACCAAATGGAAGGCAGGAAGGAAGAGGCGTTTTACCCTTCTTAGTTTCCGGGTGAAGTTTCCTGCAAGAGCAGGCCATCTTTGGTGGTTCTGGCAGCTGCCATGGTGGGTGACTTTGGTCTCAGCGTCCTTTGGTCCTTCCAATGGATGGTGTCAGTAGTTTCAACAGCAGGCAGAGTTGTCAGCATTATCAGCAGGGTGTGTGTTCTGGGCTCAGGTAACACTACCTCCTCCTGCTTACTCTTACAAACCTCGGTTGGGAGCTGTTGCCTGCAGTTACCATTCTAGGGCTTATTTCACTTTGTTCTTTTTGCTCCTTCAGCTCTTCCAACAATAAAAATCATTCCTCAAGTTCCCTAACTGGAATAATTAGTATGGTTTACTATTTTCCTGATGGGATACTAGTAGCCAAATCCTTAAGATAATGTTTACCCATTGGTCTAGCTATTTGACTTTGAAAGATATACTGATGAAGTGGGAAAAGACACAGCCAAAATTTTGTGTTTATTACAGCACTGTCTGGAATCAACAATGCATGTATTAGTAATAATGAGACAGGAAAGACACGTATAAATGGAAAAGAATGTAATATTAAATCCAAAAATGGACTGAGATATATATGGGAATTTAGTATATGACTAAAGCAGCATCTCACATCAATGTCTGGCAATGGGCGGCACCTGTGGCTCAGCGAGTAGGGCACCAGTCCCATATACCAAGGGCGGCAGGTTCAAATCTGGCCCCAGCCAAACTACAACAAAAAATAGCCAGGCATTATGGTGGGTGCCTATAGTCCCAGCTACTTGGGAGACTGAGGTAAGAGAATCACCTAAGCCTGGGAGTTGGAGGTTGCTGTGAGCTGTGACACCACAGCACTCTACTGAGAGCAATAAAGTGAGACTGTCTCCAAAAAAAAAAGTCTAACAAGGATGTTACAAGAAAAGAAAAGCACAAACCAATATCTCTCATGAAAAAATATAAAATCCTTTACAAAGTATAAGTAAACACAATCAAGAAATGTATAAAAAGGAAAATAAATCATGAACAAGTGGGCTTTATCCCAAGAATGCAAGGTTGATTCAATGTTCAAAAATAAATTAATATAATTTATCACATTAACAAAATAAAGCCCCCCCCAAAAGAAAAAGCATATGATCACCTCCATAAATATGGAAAAAGCACTTGTCAAAATTCATGACAAAAACTCTCAACAAATGAGAAATGGAACAGTTCTTTCTCAGTCTGATAAAGGGTATCTACAAGAAACCTACAGCTAACATCCTATTTAATGGTTATGGTTTCCTAGGCAACTCTGTATACTACAAAGTAGTTGAAATTGGCATAAACTTTGTAGAGAGCAATGTGAGAATACACAGCAGTCAGTCACATACCTGTTTGCTCTCAGGGGAGACCAAGCACAAGGTAAAAAGCCCACTCCTAACTAGACAACTTTTGACTAGAGGTCTTAGCAAATACAAAGATGTAAGAAGAAAGAAAAGATAGAAAGCTCAGAAAAGAAGAGAAACTGTCTTTATTCAGAGATGCATGATTGTATATGTGAACAATCAAATCAACACATAGTATTGGAACAAGTGGATATCATTTGCAAAAATTAACTTGAGTACCCTTCACTAATAACATGAGAAAAAAAAATTTTTAATAGGTCAATAAAATGAAAAGCACTAGAGGAAACTATGGGACAGCCATAATTTGAATGTAGAAGAACAACTTTGTGATTATTACTATCGTCTAAAAATATAATAAACTAATAAATACAACAATAACATGGGCGGCACCTGCGGCTCAATGAGTAGAGCACCAGCCCCATATACCGAAGGTAGCGGGTTTGAACCAGGCCCTGGCCAAACTGCAACAAAAAATAGCCAGGCATTGTGGCAGGTGCCTGAAGTCCCCGCTACTCGGGAGGCTGAGGCAAGACAATTGCCTAAGCCCAAGAGCTGGAAGTTGCTGTGAGCTGTGATGCCACAGCACTCTACCGAAGGCAATAAAGTGAGACTCTGTCTCCAAAAAAAAAACTTCTACATGACTAAAGTACAACCAAAAAAGTTACATGCAAGTGACAAATTGAGAAAAATATCTGTGACTCCTATTATAGACAAAAAGGGGGCTATTATTTTAATATGGAGAGCTTCTATAGAGAAAAAGCCTACAATCTAAAAGAAAACAGGCAAAGGAACTACAGTATATAAAAAACAAAATATCAAAAATTCTCAAGCACAGCTGGGCTCAGTGGCTCATGCTTGTAATCTAGCACTCTGGGAAACCAAGGTGGATTTCTTATTTATTTTTTTCTTTTTTGAGACAGAGCCTCAAGCTATCACCCTGGATAGAGTGCTATGTCATCACAGCTCACAGCAACCTCCAACTCCTGGGCTTAAGTGAGTCTCTTGCCTCTGCCTCCCACGTATCTGGGACTACAGGGGCCCACCACAACGCCCAGCTATTTTTTGGTTGCAGCCATCATTGTTTGGCGGGCTCAGGCTGGAACCCACCAGCTTGGGTGTTCGTGGCTGGCGCCTTAGCTACTTGAGCCACAGAGCAAGACCCTGTTTCTAAAAAATAAAAACAAAATGAAAAATTGGCTGGATGTGGTGGCACAAGCCACCAAGTCTCAGTTACTTGGGAGACTGAGGCAGGAAGATTGCTTGACCCCAGAAGTTTGAGGTTGCTGTGAAATATAATGATGCCGTTGTATTCTAGCCAGGGCGACAGAGAGAGACCCTTTCTCAAAAAAAAAGTTCTCAAACATGGAAGGATTTTTAATCTCACCTATAATGAGAAAATGAAAATTATTTATTTATATATATATTTTTTTAGATAGAGCCTCACTTTGTTACCCTAGAGTTGAGTGTTACAGCATTGTAGCTCATAGCAATCTCAAACTCTTGGGCTCAAGTGATCCTTTTTTTGCCTCAGCCTCCCAAGTAACTGGGACTACAGGCACCCACCACAACATTTGAACTTTTTTTTTTCAGAGAAGGGGTCTCACCCTTGTTCGGGCTGCTCTGGAACTCCTGAGCTCAGGCAATCCACCCACCTCGGCTCTGAGAGTGCTAGGATTACAGGCATGAGCCACTGCACCCGGCTGAAAATGCAAATTATTAATAAAAGCACCCTGAAATACAATTTTTATCAATCAGATCGGCAAAGATCAAACTTTTTTTGAGACAGAGTCTTGTTGTGTTGCCCAGGCTATAATGCAGTGATCCCAGGCACATTTATAGTACACGATAGCCTCAAACTCCTGGCCTCGAATGTTCCTCCTGCCTCAGTCTTTTGGGTAGCTAAGACTACAGCTGCTTGCCACCATGCTTGTCTTCAAACATATTTTTACCATACTCATCGATGATGATGCGAAGAAACAGGCACTTTTGTTACATTGCTAGTGGGACTATAAACTGGTAGAAATTCTCGGGAAGACGATTTGACAACACCTATCAAAGTTACAGCTGTGTACACCTTTAACCCAGCAATTAGATTTCAAAGACTTGACTTTATTAGGTGTATTGCCCAAGTAACCTAAATGCTGAGATGTAGGGGACTTTTAAATAAATTCAGGTATATTTACGTCAAAGTTCATGAGAGGTGGTGCCTGTGGCTCATGGACTGGGGCAGCGGCCCCATATACTGGAAGGGGTGGGTTCAAACCCTGCCCGGGCCAAAAACTGCAAAAAAAAAAAAAGTTCATGAGAAAACTATACAGTGAAGGTCAATATACAGCTGATCTTCACATAGTAACCCTCAAGATGTAGAATTAAGTTAATAAAGGAAGGTACAGAACACTGTCACAGTAACTATTTGTGTATAAATGTGGAGAAAATACATGCATTTAGTTGGATATACATAAAATATCTTGGGGAGTATTTACAAAACAATAAAATGTCATTGCTTCTGGGAAAAGTATCTAGATAGCCAAATGGAAGGCTGGAAAGAAAATTTTTTTCATTATCTATCCTTTCACACATTTACAATTTGAACCATGTGAATGTTTACTTATCTAAAAGACAAATTAACGGCTCGGCGCCTGTGGCTCAACAGGCTAAGGCGCCAGCCACGTACACCTGAGCTGGAGGGTTCAAGTCCAGCCTGGGCCCGCCAAACAACAAAGATGGCTGCAACCAAAAAATGGCCGGGCGTTGTGGCGGGCGCCTGTGGTCCCAGCCACTTGGGAGGCGGAGGCAGGAGACTCACTTGAGCCCAGGAATTGGAGGTTGTTGTGAGCTGTGACACCACTGTACTCTACCCAGGGCAAAAACTTGAGGCTCTATCTCAAAAAAATTAAAAAAATAATAAATAAATAAAAGACAAATTAATGTTTAAATAATAAAGTAGAAGTAAAATAATATAGAAAATATTTATAGAAAATTGATAATTAAAAGAGAGATTTGGGCAGCGCCTGTGGCCCATGGGTAGGGCACTGGCAACATATACCGAGAGTGGCAGGTTTGAACCCAGCCGCGGCCAAACTGCAACAACAAAAAAAATATCCGGGCATTGTGGTGGGCGCCTGTAGTCCCAGCTACTCAGGAGGCTAAGACAAGGATCACTTGAGCCCAAGAGTTTGAGGTTGCTGTAAGCTATGATGATTCGATGGTGCTCAGCTCCAGCGTGTAATCCCTATCAAATTACCAACAAAATTATTCACAGAAATAGAAAAAAAAAAATCTTAAAATTCATATGGAACTACAAAAGACTCCAAATAGCCAAAGCAATCCTAAGCAAACATACCAAAGCTGGAGGTATCCCACTACCTGACTTCAAAATATACCACAAGACTGTAGTAATTAAAACAGCATAAGAACAAGCAGAGAGACCAATGCAACAGAATAGAGAACCCAGAAATAAATCCACATACTGTATGTACAGCCAAGAGACAAAGGAGCCAAGAACATGCAGTGGGGAACGGAAAGTCTCTTCAACAACTAGTGCTGGGAAAACTGGATATCCATATGCAGAAAAATAAAATCAGACCTTTATCTCTTGCTGTATACAAAAATAAAATTAAAACAGATTAAAGACTTAAATGTAAAACCTGAAACCATGAAACCACTAAAAGAAAACATTGGGAAAACAATTCAGGACACTGGTATGGGCAAAGACTTTGGGGGGTAAGGCCTCAAAAACATAGGAACTAAAGTAAAAATAGACAAATGGGATTATATCGAGCTAAATAGCTTCTACGTGACAAAGGAAACAGCCGAGTAAAGAGACGACCTATAGAATAGGAGAAAATATTTGAAAACTAAGTGAAAAGAGATTAATAACTAGAATATACATGGTATAAGGAACTCAAAGAACTCAATAGCAAAAATAAAGTCCGATTTAAAAAATGGGCAAATGATCTGAACAGACGTTGCTCAAAAGAAAACATACAAATGGCCAGCAGGCATATGAAAAAATGCTCAGCATCAGTAATCATCAGGGAAATACAAATCAATCAAAGCCACAATGAGACATCATCTCACTCCATTTAAAATGGCTATTATATAAAAGCTAAAAATAACAGATGCCGGTGAGGATGCAGAGAAAGTGGAACACTAGTATACTTCTGGTGGGTCTGTAAATTAATTAGTACAGTATGGATGTTCTCAAAAAACTAGAAATAGATCTAGCATATGATCAAACAATCCCACTGCTGGGCATATGCCTGAAAGAAAGGAAATCAATGTATCAAAGAGATACCTGCACAGTCTTGTTCACTGCAGCACTATTCACAATAGCCAAGATATGGAATCAACCTAAGTGTCCATCAGTGAATGAATGAATAAAGAAACTGTGGAGTGTATGAATATTATTCTATCTTTAAAGAAGGAAATTCTGTCATTTGCAGCAACATGGATGGAACTGGAGGTCCTTATGTTAAGTGAAATATGCCAGGAACAGAAAGACAAATACGATGTGTTCTCACTCATATATGGGCGCTTAAAAAGTTAATCTCGGCTCGGCGCTTGTAACTCAGTGGCTAGGGCGCCAGCCACATACACCAGAGCTGGCGGGTTGGAACCCAGCCCCGGCCTGCCAAACAACAATGATGACAACTAAAACCAAAATATAGCCAGGCGTTGTGGTGGTGCCTATAGTCCCAGCTACTTGGGAGGCTGAGGCAAGAGAATCACTTAAGCCCAAGAGTTGGAGGTTACTGTGAGCTGTGACACCACAGCACTCTACTGAGGGTGACATAGTGAGACTCTGTCTCAAAAAAAAAGTTGATCTCACAGAGCTTATGAATGATGGTTATCAGAGGCTAGGAAGGGTAAAGGTGGGGAGGGGTAAAACCTTCATTAATGGTTACAAAAACACAATTACATGGAATAAATTCTAGTGTTCAGTAGCACAACAGGGTGACTATAGTTAACGATAATTTGTTGTATATTTCAAAATAGCTAGAAAAAAGGGTTTGAAATGTTTCTAGTACAAAGAAATGATAAATGTTTGAAATGATGGATATCTTAATTACCCTGATTTGATCATTTCACATTGTATACATGTATCAAAATATTACATGTACCCTATAAATATGTACAATTGTGTTTCAATTAAAAATAGCAAAAATGCATGTATGTATATAAAAAGGACAAAACTAATATATACTAAAATATTAATCGTGGTTATGTCTAGGGTTGAGGAATAGGATTAAATTCTATTCGTTTCCTTTTTCTTATCATTACTTTAAAATTCTTCTACAATACAATGTACTCATTCTGCAATCAGAAATAAAGTGAAGTCAGCTGGGTGTGGTGTCTCACACCTGTAATTCCAGCACTTTGGGAGGCTGAAGTGGAAGGATTGCTTGAGGCCAGGAGTTTAAGACCAGCCTGGGCAACATAGTGAGACTCTATCTCTACAACAAAATAAGAAAACTTAGCCAGGCTCGGCGCCTGTGGCTCAGCAGGCTAAGGCGCCAGCCACGCACACCTGAGCTGCCGGGTTCGAATCCAGTCCAGGCCCAACAAACAACAATGACAGCTGCAACCAAAAAATGGTCGGGCATTGTGGCAGGCACCTGTAGTCCCAGCTACTTGGGAGGTGGAGGCAGGAGACTCGCTTGAGCCCAGGAATTGGAGGTTGCTGTGAGCTGTGATGCCACAGTACTCTATCCGGGGTGACAGCTTGAGGCTCTGTCTCAAAAAAAAAAAAAGAAAGAAAGAAAACTTAGCCAGGTGTGGTGGCATGCAGCTGTAGTCCCAGCTACTTGGGAGGCTCCCTCCTCTGGTGAGGACTTTGCTATTCTCCCCAGATCTCAGCATAACGACTGGGCGGGTTCCACATGCCCGCCACACCTGGCTGGTGCTTGGGGCTTGCAACTAAGCAGCCACCTGTGATTTTCCTTGTCGAGGAAACTCCCTGGCCACACATCATCACCTCCTCCTGCACTTGGTCTGCTGCTGATTTCCACCGAAGTTGTATTTTGGAGGGTCTGTCTACATACTCTGACTATATACTCACACATTCCCTGGACCCCTAAGCTGGCTTCCAACCTGGGCAGCAGTCCCCAGGCTGGCCAGGGTGTCTCTGGGGCCTACTGGCCCACCATATGGAGCAGAGTTGCATGTCTCTCATCCCTTTGTTCGCTCATGGTATACTTTATTTATTTATTTATTTATTTTATTTTTATTTTTTTTGTAGAGACAGAGTCTCACTTTATCGCCCTCAGTAGAGTACCATGGCGTCACAGCTCACAGCAACCTCCAACTCCTGGGCTTAGGTGATTCTCTTGCCTCAGCCTCCTGAGTAGCTGGGGCTACAGGCACCTGCCACAATGCCCGGCTATTTATCTTTTTTGCAGTTTGAACCCGCCATCTTCGGTATATGGGGTGGGTGCCCTACTTGATGAGCCACAGGTGCCACCCATGGTATACTTTAAAATAACTAAAAGAGCAGAACTGGAATGTTCCTAACACAAAGACATAATAAATGCTTGACATGATGGATGCCCTACGTAACCTGGTTTATTTAATTCATATTGTATGCCTGTATCAAAACATCACTTGTACCCCAGAAAGATATATATAGGTATTACATACCCATAATAATTAAAAATAAAAACTAAAATAAATCACATGAATTATCCCCTGACAGTACTGGAAGCCAGAATTCTACAACGTGTCTGCAGGGCTCTGTTGCTTCTACAGGCTCTTACAGAGAATGCTCCCTGCCTGTTAAGCGTGTAGAGGCTGCCTGCATTCCTTGTCTCACGGCCCCACCTCCATTTCCAAGCTAGTGGTGCGGCATCTTCTCTCTCCAGCCTCCTGCCTCCTTCTTACAAGAGCCTGGTGATTACATCAATCCTACTCTGATAAGCTAAAATAATCTTTCCATCTCAAGAGGCTTAGCTTCACGATATCTGAAATATTCCTTTTATTATGTAAGGCAACATAGTCACAGATTGGGGACTGGGGTGTGGATATTTTATTTATTTTTTTTTTTGGAGAGACAGAGTCTTACTTTGTCACCCTCAGTAGAGTGCCATGGCATCACACTGATCACAGCAACCTCCAACTCCTGGGCTTAGGCGATTCTCTTGCCTCAGCCTCCCGAGTAGCTGGGACTACAGGAGGCCACCACAACGCCTGGCTATTTTTTGTTGCAGTTTGGCTGGGGCTGGGTTTAAACCTGCCACCCTCAGTATAGGGGGCCGGAGCCCTACTCGCTGAGCATGAGGTGCTGCCCATGAGGTGTGGATATCTTTAGGAAGCTATTATTCAGCCTACCATAACAAGTATCACTAGTATTCAATACAGTAACCACGATAAAAAGGAGGCCTTTGATGAATTTGCATTAATTAAATAAATCTTTGCTAAAAATGTGGTCTGATGACCTATTAGTATTAGCATCACATGGGAGCTTGTTAAAATGTAGAACTCTGGTCTACCCCAAACCTACTGAATCAAAACCTACATTTTAACAAGATCCCCAGGTGATTCTTACCCACAGTACGGTATGAGAAGTAAGGAATTAAATGATCTAATAGTCAAAATAACAGTAACTAAAATATATTGAGCACTTGCAACACATGTTTTGCATGCCTTCACTTCACATGCTATGGCCCATCTGTAGTTTCAGCCGCAGTGGCATTAAACATTTCAGTACGAGTGCAGATTCATGGCTGACTCCATCTAGGGTATACTTTCTGCCCCAGGGACTTCTCAAAAGGTGAGGGAGCCCTGAAGTACAGGGGTTAACACTCCTGGGGCAACCCTTTACCAATGAGGATCCAGTGCTGGTGCATCAATCCTTCTGCCTCCCATTCTTGGGATGGATGATCCTAAGAGGCTTTTCTATAGCAGGGATCTCAACAATGATCCCAAATATTGGCTTTTCTTCCTTTCCTGTGTCACTCTTCCTCCTCCCTCACTCCTGTTTCCTGGGATCATCTCCCAAATAACCCACTTGTCTTTAAGTCTTTCTCTTCTAGCTTGGTTTCCAGGATGATCAAAACCGAGGTAGTGCTTATTAAATACCAGGCACCCTACCATGAATTTTATATGACTTATCTAATTTGGTACTCATAACACAGTGAATATTTTTACCCTATTTTTATCCCCTTTCAGTAAAGAAACTTTAAAAGAAGTTAAGTAATTTGCCCAATTTCCTAGAGTTAATGAATGGCGCGGCTGGAGTGCTGGAGTCCAGGCAACTTCATCCCAGGGCTTGTGTACTTCCTCAGCATACTGCCTTGCCTCTCCAGTGACAATACAGTATGGCTTATGTGTGTATAGTACTTTCCAGATTAAATTTGAAAAGAATAAATCCCCTCATTGTTTAGACTGCTGCCAGAGTGAAAGGAGAAAGAGACCAAAAGGTCCCAGGAAGACTGAAGACTAGACTTACGCATAAAGCAAGTTCATCCCTCATAGTCATTGGAAAAGAGAAGGTAAATAAAGTAGGAGGGAGCAGCCTGCAGAGGATGGGTGGGAAGAAGGATGACTTCCTAACAAAATCCCAGCTGCCATACCTTCCATCTGACGTAGGAGGAGGAGGAGACTGCTCCAGACCCAGATGGACAAGCCAACCACTTCCCAGGCTTCTCAATGGGGGCACTAAGGGCATTTTCAGCAGACACTTCCTCAGTTTGTGGGACTGAGGTTAAGTATCTATATGCCACACAACCCCCATCCCTACCAAGACCTGTCACTTTGCTAATCACTGTGATGACAAAAATTTCCTCATACATTTTCTAAATCCCCCTAGAGAGTGATGCTCTCCGTTCTTAAATCACTAGAACTCCGAGCCAGTCTTCCCAAAGTATCCCTTTCTTTTTGTTGTTGATCTAGAGATGTGACTTACGACAGTCTAACTGGGCTGAAGGGAAACTTACATAAGCCATGGGCATCTTTCTCTTTGTCTTGATGGAGATGAACAAAGAAGCATAAAAAGCATATCGCCCCAGTCGCCTGAGGCAGGCGTTTTCAACCCGGAGAGAAACCTAGCCCTAGGATGAAATTGATGCTGAGAATTACAAAGTAGAAAGACAGAAAGGATGAGGATAAAGTTGGTGCTAAGAATAGCAGAGCGCCATCCTGTCTGCAGCCCTTTTCATCAGGAGTTCCTCCCACTGCACTCTGCTGCCTCTACTACACAAATATGCTCAACATGGTATAAGGAGCCCAAATGCTCCACGTCCTTCCCTACCACTCTCTTTCTTTCTTCAGCACCAGTGTCTGGAGCTGGAAAGGTAAACTGTGTGACCTAAGCTGCTGCCACATACATACTCACAGGACATCTGAAAATGCCACATTGTGCTTTTCCATAGCTGACTGCAGGCACAGCAGAAAGAACTCACTTTTGGCCTCTCAGCTTGCTCAAATGCAGGAGCAGTGTAAGGGCATGCTTATAAACACGTGCTCTGGAAGGACGGTCCTGAGCTCAAGTTCTAACTTTGCCACCGTGTGAGCTTGGATTTGTCACTTACCCTCTCTGCACCTTAATTTCCTCATGTATAAACAAAGAGTGTCAAGACCACATAGCATGCATTTTGGGGTACCTAGAAAATGGTAAGGGCTCAAAAAAACTACAGCTGTTTATTCCTGTTTACAACATTCAGCAAAATTTACTGAGAGCTTAACATCTGCCAAGCACTGTTCTAGGCACTAAGAATACTTCAGTGAACAAACCAGCTTGTATTCTAGAAGGGGAGACAGGCAGTAAACAAGAAATGAAATAAATAAGTGAACTATGTAGTATGTTGGAATATAATGCTATGGAAAAAGAAAACAGGGCAAGAGGGGTTGGGGAACCTTCAGAGATTACAAATCCAAATAAGACAGTGAGGGCAGACCTCTTTTAAAAGAGGACATTTGGGCAAAGGCTTGGAGAAGGCAGAGAGTGAGCCAGGCTGAGATCTTGGAGAAAGGGATTCCAGGTGAAAGGGAGAATCACTGTGAAGACTTATAAAGCAGGAGCAGCTACTTAGCTTCTAGCTGAGCATGGTGGGGAGTGAGGACACAGGTGCAATAAGAGAGATCAAAAAGTCTGCTTTGGGGCTGGATGGTGGAAGGGCTTGTCTCCATTGTGAGGACTTCAGCAGCTCCTCTGAGTAAGATAGGAATCACTGCTGTTTTCAGCACAGAAGTGCGGTGACCTGACATGTATTTTAAGAAGAGCACTTAGCTCTTAGCAGTTGTGTTGAGAAGAGAAGCAAGGTCAAGGATGGACGCAGAGACAGCAGTTAGATGGCTCCTGCAAGAGATGAAGGGAGCACAGCATTGCAGTGAAGGTGATGGGGAGGGCCAGGCTGTGGGGGAATTGGGAAACTACAACAGAAATTCCTCATGGATTAATTAGCTGCGGATTATTAATTAGAGAGAAGGATCAAGGATAACTCACGGCTTTTGGCCCGAGCAACCAGGAGCACAAAAATGTCTTTAACGTGAGGAAGACTGTGAATAAAACCATTCTGGGAGGAAATGATTGGCAGATTGATTTTAATATGTTAAGTTTGAGATGCCTACTATACATTCCAGGGGAGATGATAACTAGATAGCTGGATGGTCAAATGTGGAGTTCAAGAGAGGGGACTGAAGATAAAAACTGGGGATTCACTGGCATAGAGAAGGTATTAAAGCCTTGAGTCTGTGCGAAATCACCAAAGAAGTGAGTGGAGGTGTGAAAGAGAGCCTCGGACAGGCCTCCAGGGCAGCTCAACCTTAAGAAAGCCAGGAGGGCGGCGCCTGTGGCTCATCGAGTAGGGCGCCAGACCCATATGCCGAAGGTGGTGGGTTCAGGCCCCGCCTCGGCAGATAGCCGGGCGTTGTGGCGGGTGCCTGCCAGTCCCAGCCACTCGGGAGACGACGCAAGAGAATCGCCTGAGCCCAGGAGTTGGAGGTTGCTGTGAGCTACGAGACAGAAAAGGATAGAAAGGAAAATATAGGAAGAAAGAAAATGTATGTGCAAAATACAATTATCTCTGTATGCAAACGACTTGATAACCTATACCCACAAAAAAAAAAAAAAAAAACTGCAGCCAGTGGAAGCTCTCTGTGTGCGGGTGACACGGGCTTGGGGAGGGGTGGCAGACTCTGAGGCATCTTCATGTATTTATTTAACTACTGTTTACTGAGCACATCTTCTAAACACTGGGGCTACCGCATTGAACAAAATAGACCAAAGCAGGGCCCTCAAGAGCAGGTGATAGTCAATAATATCAGTTCAGCTAATACCTCAGGCTGGCCCATGTGCCTGGATCCCAGAATGTTTGCTGACTGAGCAAGAAAATGCTGAGGCTTAAGTGAGGTAGGAGAGCAGGAGATGAGAGAAAGTTTAACTTAATTCCAGAAAGTCTGGATCCAGGGGGAAGAACAGACTGTCTCATGTAAGAAAACTAATTTTACTTAATGACTTGGGAGTCTGTCTTCTTGCCAGGGATTGATGTGTCTGAAGGGAACTGCTATGAGATGGATGGACCAGCATTGTGACCCTGCCTGTGAAAAATCCGGACTGCATGTCGAGCTGGTTCCGCCTCCCTCTGTCCCAGCCTTGCTTGCTGCAAGAATTGGACCCATTGCCAGCTCCTAATTCTTTTTTTTTTTTTTTGAGACAGAGTCTTACTTTGTCACCCTCGGTAGAGTGCCGTGGTGTCATAGCTTACAGGAGCCTCAAACTCTTGGGCTGAAGTGATTCTCTTGCTTCAGCCTCTCAAGTAGCTGGGACTACAGGTGCTCGTCACAATGCCTGGCTATTATAATAATAATTGTTATTTTTAAAGACGGGCTCTTACTCTTGCTCAGGCTGGTCTTGAACTTGTGAGCTGAGGCAATCTACCAGCCTCAGTCTCTCAGAGTGCTAGGATTCCAGGTGTGAGCCGCTGCCCTGACCTCAGCTCTGTGGTAGCCTGGTTCTCCCAGGGGCCAGTGTGGAGTCACCCTGGAACGCTATACATTTGTCCACTTTGTACAGCTTCACAGAGGGGAGCAGGACAGGACTCAGTGGACTCGCAAGAAGACATTTTTGAAAGGCCACTTCTGTTTTTGTTTTTGTTTTGTTTTGTTTTGTTTGTGGGTTTTGGCCAGGGCTGGGTTTGAACCTGCCACCTCCGGCATATGGGGCCAGTGCACCACTCCTTTGAGCCATAGGCACCGCCCTAGCCTCTTCTGTTTTTGTTAACACTGGCAAACACCTGTGTCCTGTTCACCTGTGCTTGGCGCTGTGCTAAGTGCTTGACTCATTTTGTCCTCACAACCTCACTCTGAGCCAGGTTCCACTATTATCAACCCATCTTAGAGGTGAGGAAGTCTCTGCGCGCAGTTGGGAAGGACCCCCTGCAAGTGACATTCTGGGCTTGACCTCCATAAAGCCTCGGCATGTGTCCCTGGCAAATGCTACAAGACTTAGCTCCTCCCTCCCCTCCTTTTAGAACCTTGGGAGCAACAGGACATGTTCACATTTATGCAAGGGGACAAAGAAGCAGTTGTATGTGCGCAGCTGGTCTTCCCTCCCTGCTCCTGCTCCTGCTCCTGCTCCTTTCTGACGGCTTTGGTATTTTTTTTTTTTTTTACCTGAAGCAAACCCTCTGTAGAGGGTACTGACTGCAGACCTTATGGACAAGTATTAAAATTCACTTGTTGAATTTGGCTCAGAGAACCCTCCCGTCACTCCCACAGTGGTCTCCAGTGCCCTTTCGGTCTCTGGGGTCACAGGCAGAGCCGCTGGGGTAGTGGATTTGCTTAGACTTGACAGCAAACTTTATCACTCGAGAGAACAAGGAGGACCTGGTGAGCTGTCTTGGGACATGAGGGATATAGGACTGTTGTGACCAAATTGTTCAGTTTGGAATAAGGGGGTGCTTCTCTGCGAGAGGCCTCCAGCAGCCAAGATGTGAGCGTAAGCAGCATAAGGGCTGAGCGGAATGAGAAGTGCTCTGTTGGAGCCAAGCCAACTTTGCACTGAGGCAAAGAGGAGACACTTACTGGGTCATTAATTATAGGATGCCAGAGGATTGGCCTAGCCTCTGGGTGTGGGGGCAGTGACCTGTGCTTTAAACAAACACCCCATCACTCAATGATAATTAGCAGCAACAATAGGCGTCTTCATAGAACTAGACTGACAGGTGCCCCACAGCACAGAGCCTCCAGCCTGGCCTGGAACTGGGCTTGGGTGTCACACCTGTGGGGACAAGGAGCCCATGCCTGGCTGGCTCACAGGGCACGGTGCAGAAGTGACACATTCTTCCTTGGCCTCTTTGCTGAGAACTTGCTAAGTAGTAGGCACTGAAAGGAACACAAAGGAAATGGGAGACCCAAACTTTATCCACAGTCTAGTGAATTGAAGAGACAAGATTAAGCTGGCAAAGCTAAACCACATACAAAGGGTGTGAATACTCAGAGCCACACAGGAGCTCTGAAGAAGTCCCCACCAGGGCGACAGGGCTGAGGGGAGGCGGTGGTTTCTGCCAGGACACACTGACACTTGTTTTTACAAAAGAAACAGATACCAAGAAGAAAAGAAAAAAATCATGCTAATAACACTTGCTAGAGACATGCATTGTTACTGTTTTGATTATATCCTTTAAGATTGTTTTATGTGCAAATAGGAGGGCCGCCTGGAAAGTATCCAGCCATGTAATATGAAAGAGAGACGGGCATGTGTGTATACACACATACATATTTCATTACATAAATGGGATGTACTGTACATATTGTTCTATGACTTGCTTTTTATACTTAGCAATAAGCTATGAACTTTTTTTTCTTTCTTTTTTTTTTCTTTTTTTTTTTTAGACAGAGCTTCACTTTGCTGCCCTGGGTAGAGCGCTGCGGGTCATAGCTCACTGCAACCTCAGACTCTTGGGCTGGAGTGATTCTCTTGCTTCAGCCTCCCCAGCAGCTGGGACTTCAGGTGCCCAGCACAACCCCAGCTAATTGTGTTTTGGTTTTTTTTTTAGAGATGATGTCTTGCTCTTGCTCAGGCTGTTCTTAAATTTGTAAGCTCAGGCAATCCTCCTGCCTCGGCCTCCCAGGATGCTAGGATTACAGGCGTGAGCCACTGTACCTGGCCAAGTTATGAACTTTTCCCTAGTCAATGATTAAACTTCCTAATAATTTCTTTTACTTCACTGTGTATTTATCATAATTTAACTAACCCCTTATTATTGCTGCTTTAGGTTATTAACAGAGCCATTTTACATGCTGCTGACTCTGTGCACATCCCTATTTTTGTCCTTAGGAAATAGTCTTTGTGTAGACTTGCTAGAGTGAAGACTTTGCATACTTGTAAAGGTTTTAGTACATATTGCCACGTTGTCTTCCTGAAAGTACATATCAGCTTAGACTCTCACCACCAGGCCTATGATAGTCTCTTTCACTTATTTCACTCATTCATTGTATCCTTTCCAACACTAGGTATTAATATTTTTAAAAATTTAGCAAATTTGATAAGAGAAAAAAAGTATCTCATTGTTGCTATAGTCTGCTTTTCTTTTTCTTTTTTTTTTTTAAAGAATCAAAATATTTTTATTGTCATTGACATGGGGCCACAATCATTTAAAGAATATAGACAGCAATTGAGAATGACACAATATAAGAATACAATAATGATAAACTGTGAGGTCTTTTTATTATTAAGTCATAAACACGTAGATCATGTATACATTAATTCATTTATTTAATATAGTCAGTACTATTATGAAACCAATTTATAATCACTCACACTTTCATATGAAAGATAAATCACAATTATAGCCCAGGATGAAGGAGGGAAGAGGAGGGGGTCCTTTTCCTTTTTCTTTTTATTACTTGTGTTATCTGGACCCTTTTACAGGCCAGTTAGCCATTGGTAATCCTTTTTGACAAATTATCTGATTGCTTTATCTAGTTTTCTGTGCAGGGTCTTTTTTTTTTTTCCTAAAAAAAGTAATTGTTGTGGTATATCTCTTTTGTTTTATTAATTTGTCAGAGTACTTGATATATAGTCAGGTATTCACTCTTTGTCTTTCATCTATTACAAATATTTTATCCTAGATTGTAACTTGCCATTTCTCTTTGTTCATTCCAATCCACTCATAAATGTAATGTAATCAAATTACATTTATGTGTAATCAAGGTAGTCTATATGGGCTTTCCGAACCACAGGGCTGGCAGTGGCCATGACCGGAAGGGAGGGCAGTGCAGCCCTGATGGACTGCAGGTGTGGCAGGACCAGGCTGCGGTTAGGGCAGGGCTGGAGCGGGTGCGAGCTGGGCAGACTTGAGGCAGAGTGGAGAGGTGGCCAAGCTGTGGTGGCTTTGGCTGGGGGAAAGAGATGGGGAGGAGTCCGAGATGACTCACAGGGTGCTGACCTGGGCAGGGCATGAGCAGGTGGAGGATGAGCCAGGGTCAGGACTACAGGAAGAGGAGTGGTGGGGGTGGGGAGCAGAGGTTGTGATAACTCCCTTTGGGAATATGAGTGGAGGTTTCTGGTAAAATAACTCACTGCTATTTGCATCTCTAGGACTGGGCTGGTTTCTGTCTTCATGTCAGGTTCAGAAAGGCTTTTTCTGCTGTTACAGAATTACATATTCACACAAACTATCTCTTAATACTTTACTGGTTTTTTGGGGGTTTTTTTGCAGTTTTTGGCCAGGGCTGGGTTTGAATCCACCACCTTCGGTATATGGGGCCGGCACCCTACTCGATGAGCCACAGGTGCCACCCTGCATTTAATTCTTAATTAGGCAGGGATCAGGGGACAATGGTGCCCTATAGTCCCAGCGACTCTAGGAGCTGAGGAGAGAGGATTGCTTGAGGCCAGGAGTTCCAAGCTGCAGTGCACCATGATCACGCCAGTGACTAGACAACAGACCCTGAGCTGGGCAACATCTAAAAAAAACAGAAACAGGGCAGCGCCTGTGGCTCAGTGAGTAGGGTGCTGGTCCCATATACCAAAGGTGGCGGGTTCAAACCCGGACCCGGCCTCGGCCGAACTGCAAAACAAACAAATATAGCCAGGCGTTGTGGCGGGCGCCTGTAGTCTCAGCTACTCGGGAGGCTGAGGTAAGAGAATCGCCTAAGCCCCAAATTGGAGGTTGTTGTGAGCTGTGTGATGCCACCGCACTCTACAGAGGGCGATAAAGTGAGACTCTGTCTCTACCAAAAAAAATAAAAAATAAAAAATAAAAAAATAAAAATAAAAAAACAGAAACAAAAATAAATCTTATTCTAGATCAAATATGTGGTATTCTGGCAAATTGTGAGAATTAAGGGGAAATCTTCTTTTTCCTGAAATTACCAATGGTTAAAATATCTCTCCTTGCTCTTTAGTCATTCAGTTCCACCTGAACCTCACATTTCCACCTCTCCCTGGGTCTGCTCTAGGGCCCACCGGTCTTCACTGGTCTGTTCCTACACCAGCACCAACTGTGTTGATCACACTTTCTTTAAATACATTTCAGTAGGTGCTAGAATAACGTATTCTTCAGCACACTTTTTTCCCCCAGAATTTCTATGATAGACTTTAAAATCATTTCACCAAGCTGGGAACAGGGGTGACCACGGCCAGGCCATTTGTATCTGAAAGCTCCAAATGCACCAGGAGCTGGATCCAGGGGGGGCAGAAGTTCCTCTTAGTACAGAAATCATGCAGTTTTTTTTTTTTGAGGCAGAGCCTCAAGCTGTCACCCTGGATAGAGTGCTGTGGCATCACAGCTCAGAGCAACCTACAATTCCTGGGCCAAGCGAGTCTCCTGCCTCTGCCTCCCAAGTAGCTGGGACTACAGGCGCCCGCCACAATGCCCAGCCATTTTTTGGTTGCAGCCGTCATTGTCGTTTGGTGGGTCCAGGCTGGATTCGAACCCGCCAGCTCAGGTGTACATGGCTGGTGCCTTAGCCTGTTGAGCCACAGGCGCTGAGCCAGAAATCATGCAATTTTTTAAAGAAGAATTCCTGGCTGTCATGGACCTCCACTTGGGACAGTGTCCAGCCCCTGGCTCAAGGACAGCACTTTTGGCCCTCAGAACTCATGTGTCACTCCTGCTTCCGCTACAGCTCCTGGCCTGTGCTCCCAACTGTGGCTGAGCCCAGCATATTGGGGTTTTCCCATCAGTTGTGTACAGGACCCTGCCTCCAGCCTCATCTTTTCTGAGCATTTCCTGTGGATTAGTTCTGGGGATCTTTTCTTAATCTGTTCTTATCTGGGTTATGACTAGCAAGGACCCTTCACAGTTGCTGGCATTTTGATGGCTTTTCCTAGATTCTTTTTTCTTTTTTTCCTTTTTTAAAATTAAATCATAGCTGTGTACATTAGTGCAATCATGGGATACAATGTGCTGGTTTCATATACAATCTGAAATATTTTCATCAAACTGGTTAACATAGCCTTCATGGCATTTTCTTGGTTATTGTGTTTTCCTAGATTCTTTAGTGAAGGCATGGTTTCCCCTAGTTCACATTTGCTAGGTTTCTTCTTTTTTTTAAGGTACCTTTTCAGGATATCTTTTTACTGAGAATAGCAAACCTAAAGTCATAAACCCTAACTGTGCATCTCAGTGAATTTTTACACAGATGTTGGCTATGTCACCACGACCCTGGTCAAGATATTTCTTTTAAAACGGCCAGGCGTTGTGGCGGGCGCCTGTGGTCCCAGCTACTTGGGAGGCAGAGGCAGGAGACTCGCTTGAGCCCAGGAATTGGAGGTTGCTGTGAGCTGTGATGCCACAGCACTCTATCCAGGGTGACAGCTTGACTCTCTGTCTCAAAAAAC
>CAUYON010109747.1:0-32537 GCA_963573935.1 Arctocebus calabarensis | reverse complement strand
AGTACCACTGAGGCAGTGGGGGACAGGAGATCAAGATCCAGCTCCTGTTACCTTCTGAACCTGTTGCATTAAAGAAAGAAGGAAGGAAGGAAGGAAGGACGGAAGGAAGGAAGGAAGGACGGAAGGCAGGAAGGAAGGAAGGAAGGACGGAAGGCCGGGGCCGGGAAGGGAGCAAGAAAGGAAGACAGAAAAGGCATCCCCTCTACCCCATTCCCCAAAGAACTTAAAATCCAATTCTGGAGAAAAACAATAGTAATACAACAGAATATGTGTGTTAAATGATGATAAACACAATCAGAATAACTAAGAAAATAAAGAGCATTGACAAAGGCCTAGGATGAAACTTAAGCTCTATCTTTGGTTTAAATCAGTATAGGTAGAAAGTAAGGTCATTTCAGGAGATTGACACAAACCCACAGGCAGACATGTGCATAGTGTACTCAGATATAGGGGCTGGGATGAGGAGGGAGAGAACTATTTTGAACTTTTAGCTAGACTCAAGGGCTGAAGTCTGAAAGGTACTACAACTAAGGTGTCACTGCCACCTGGTGTCGGAATACCTTAATTACAGATTCAGGGTAACTACTTCTAAAAACTGAGTCGGCCAAAGGAAAAATAAAGCAGGATGTATAATGTCACACTTTAAAATAAAGATCTCATTTGATTTAGAGCCCTAGCTTTAACAGAAGTTCATGGCAAGTCATTAAAAAACAAAAATATTTCAAGCACATTCTTCTTTGAAGGAAGGGAAATTGATTTTAATTATAGAAAAGCTGTTAGCTTTACATGACTTTTCTCATGTACAAACTCACAAACATAAAGTCTGTGCTCTTTGTCTGTACCTCTCCTCTTGCTTTATAGTAAATTATTAGTTTCCTTTGCAGGAACACACGAAGTGGCCATACAGGAAGTCTGTGATCTTCCCCTGGAAGGAAGCCACTGGCAGACCCAGGACTCCACAATATCCAACGCCACGGTCCTGCCAGAGTTCCAGTGTTCTCCTGCGCTACCTCCCACCTCCTACCTCCTAGTACCTCAGCAGGAAAGGACACATCTGTGAATCCTCTGGCCTTACTTCAATTCCTTCCAGCTGTAAAAACCACTGCATGGAAATAAAAGAACATTTCCTAGACTAGGAATCCCCAGACACCTTCTCAAACCGAACAAGTGAACAGTTTTTCACTCTGGTGAATTATATCCCATTAAGGAGAATGCAAAGAGGAAACCAGCTCTGAGATGACTGTGGTCTGTAAATGTCTGGGCTTCACTGAACTTGACAATCATTTTTCTGACATCTCTGAAATGCAGTCCTGCCCTGACTCAAGAGTCCTGCTTTGTGGGTAGGTTACATTTACGGCTATCATACAAGATGTGGGGCTGAGTTAGGATAAAAATCCATTGCTGGCATTTCGTAGGCGCAGGGGGAAAAAAGGCCTTTCCTTTTTTCCTCCCATTTGGCCCATTCATCTCCTGGCCTCTGTCTGTGCCCCAGGCCACCTAGGGTGGACCCTGTTGTGTGGCCTAAGTAAACAGCGGGAAGGTGGGTTGATATTGGCTACTGAGGATCTTGCGGAGCCTCTGCGGTGGGGGTCTGCCTGTTCTTCTTGGATTTCTCAAATGGCATCTAGGACATGATGGGAGAAAAAACTTGAGGCCAAAGGAGGAAGATGAAGATGAGAAAAGAGCAGGCGCAGTAATACTTTCACCTCAGGACAGCCTACATTTGGATCCAAATACAATACAAATGGTTTTGCATTAATTTTTCCAGGTAGGTAGACAGTACACTAACCACATCTCTAGTCACTGGGAATTTCTTCCTAACACATCAATGAAGGACCATGCAAAAAAAAAAAAAAAAATTAAAGAGGATTTTCTAATTTAAAGAGAAGTCGATTAGCAAAACTGAGACTTTAAGCATGTTTTCAATGCCGTCTAAACTTTTATGTGATTACTAATTCCATGTTTTGTACCCAAACTCATCCAATTAGTTAATTAAAGCAAATTAAGTCTATTACAAAGAATTTAATCATATATTACATTTTTGTGCCAAACTACCCAGTCTGGTCAAATTGATTTGTGAATAAAAAATTGGCAAAGCTTAAAACTTTTCCCCGAAGAAGACAAAACAAGTATTGACTAATATTTAGACAATGGACAGTTTATTATAAAAAATGTTGAATTGGGTAAAAGAAGTAATTCTTATTTTTAAGAATTTACTCAAAAGTGAACTCTAATTCAGAGAAATCAGGATTATGATTTTCTACTTTATAAGGAGAATCATATTTGTAATATCTCATATTTATAATAGAATTTACTTTACGAAATTTATCTTATGACAGGTAATATTTCCTCAGAGAAATAACCTCTTTGCTCTCTTTCTTCTTTATGTTATAAACACAGAAGCTCCTGGAAGTTTGTGTGTGTTACGCTACTTTATTCTTCATTCTTAAAAGAGAATACAAATATTCCTTTGGAGGATGAGGGGAAAATTTTTAAAAACCAAATTCTAATATTATACGATTTATGTATATGCTCATACCTGACAGACATCACGGCAACTTTCTTTAGTCCTACAAGAACTCATAAAATATGTTTGGGTTCACTTTGAAATTCCACCAATGGTATAACATACACAGGCAAAAACTTAGATGTTATGGTATGTCATATGATTACTATAGTTTTACTTTTTCCAATATTTTTGAAATGTACAATGAACACATGATATTCTTACAAGAAAAAAAATAGTTTTTTTTAGACCTGGGCAATGCCATCTTCACTTACGCTTCCTTTTTTGGTGTCACAAAAGAGAAGTGACTCACTTTGAAATTGTTCTGCATATTTATGGGTAAGAATCTATCGAATCAGTTCTCCCTGATAAGAGCAGAAGACACAGGAATTGGAAGGGTAAATGACTGAGCTGGGGGTGAGAGTCCCATAGTAGGGAAGGGACACAGGACAACGGCACACCCTGTGCTGGGACTCCCCAATTTCTTCGTGCCAGTGTGGCAGTGCCCGGTGACTTCTGTGCTCAGAGCGGCAGTTCTGCTTGGTAGTGACTGTCATACAGTTCTCTAGATAAAGGACACTCAGCTAGCTTCCAGGGCACACAGCTAGCTTCCGGGGCAAACTAGCGTAACACACACAAACTTGGCAGGGTCTGGCCGAGCACAGCTTGCTTTCACCCTCCCCACCCCACATCCTCAGTCCATGGTTTCATGAAGTCTCCTAGAAGCCCTGAGGCTTGCTTCCCCCAGAGCTCTCCTGAGAAGAGAATTATCTTGCCATGTTGCATCTAGTTTATTTTCTTCTCCTGCCACATGTGTCTTTGGAAAAGGGGGAAGAAAAACAACACTGGCTGCTCTCACTTCAAAATGCATGAAGATGCCTCCTTCAGCAGGGTGCAAAACTACAAAACTGACCCGCTCTCCCTCCCGAGCGCCTCTACCCTTTCCAGGGAAAAGTGGCTGGCCACAGAAGGGCACTCTGCCATGACACCCTGACACAGACACGAGAAGTGCAAACCCACCTTCCCTCCACATCCCATCCTCTGAACCCCCACACACAAACATTCCAAGAGCTCCTTCATGAACTGCCCGAACTTGGCCCATCAAGACACTTACACAGAGGAGTGACCTCCACTCTGCTGCTGTAGCTGCCGTGGTACCTGTCAAGGTCAGGAGGGGAGCGCCTGCCTGGCCACCTGGGGATTCCCATCCTCTTTGCTCTTATATATCAAAGTCATTTCTCATGACTTCTGTCGAGATACTCATTATATTTCTATTGTAGTTCAATGATCATAACAGTAAATAAATCACCAAAGGCAAAAGAAATAGAAATTTAGAAAAAAGGGAGTAATTTCTGTAGAGCTGCTCTCCAATTTTTGTTTTCAATACATTCCTTTAAAATAATATGAAAACTAAAACTGTAGGCTGCTGGGGCCCTGGGGGAAGCAGACCCTTTCCATTCCATTGTAAGCAGAGAAAGGTCCAACCTAAATCTGCAACTAGGACAGGGGAGCTTCTGAAAAAGATCTTACTCTCGTGTACCATTTAATTAGCAGTGGAAGAAGTGATGGTGGCCAACAATTACACAGCACAGGTGTTGACCACATGCATTTATGTTTATCATCTCACAGAATCTGAATGACAGCCCTCCAAGGTAGGTTCTTTTATTATCCCCAGTTCACAGACAAAGTAAATTGAGGTTCACTTAATTTTTTAAGTCTGTCTTGGTGGGCTTCATGTTAAGCCCTGGGATATGACAAAGCTCTTCATTGTTATATTCTACCCAAATGAAACCAGGTCTGTCTGTCCAGTTGTTTAACTCACTGCAGAGTCTCATGTGAAGACCCCTTAATTCCGCTAGACAAGGAGGGAGTCATGCAAGGAGGAGAAAGAGGGGAACCCAGAGAATTCAAATTATAACAGGAAAATGGCTTGAAAGAGCTAACCCTATAACTTAGAGCCAAATGGCTTGGCAGATGTCACCATGTTCAGGGATTTGTGATGACAGGGACAGTCTTTTTCCACCCCACTTTGAGCTGCCTTTATAGAACTTTATCTTTTATGTCCAAAGATCAAATAAAAAAAGTCACATTTAATGAGAACTAGAACTAGGGGAAATAAACTGGCGGCAATTAAAGAGTAAAAATAACCTCTCTGTGGCTTCAGACCACAGGAGTTTTCTAATTTTAAAAAACACAGGCAAATCACTTAAATAAGGCCTTTTGGGCTGTGTTCATCTCATGTTTCCTCCCACACCCCTGGTGGTTGAAGTTAGAGACAGCCATAGAGCTTGAGCCCATGGAATTGTGTAGGAAATGGAAGTACAATCAGGCCGGAGTCATGGACTAGGAAACGCAAACTTGAAGCGAGGAAGTCAAATCCAGGTCTCCTATGTCACCAGTTGCTTTGTGTGGAAGGGGACTGAACAGAGTTAGAAAAGGTCATGGAATCCCATTCTTAATGACGCCCTTCCTTCCTCTGTCCTCAATTGTCATTTCCACTGTCCACTGACTTTGGACCTGAAGTCTCACCGTTGGCCAAGATGTAAGGATCTTTACTTCACTTCCTTATTTTCCATGTGCAGATTTGATTTGGGCCAGACCATGGGGCCGACCTGAACTCCCCCTCAGGTTAGAATAAGTGAACTCACTCAAACACCCAAAAGCAGCCAGAGTGACTTAAGATTTCATTATAGGAAAACACCTCTCTGCCCTAAACCACTGTGTCAATCTCAGATTCAGGCTAACTCCTGGAAAAATCCTGAACTGTCACTAGCTTTCCAGTAAGCCTGCAGACACATAGAAAAACATATAATTGCCTAGAGGACATCACATTGAAATACTTGCTGGAGTTTCCCAATTTGAGACGCAAAGTGGGCTGACTCAAGATGAGATCAGCTGCCGAAGAGAAAGAAATGAGGATGTTTACCCTGTGCACAAACAAAGGTGTGTGCCTTTGTTCTGCACACCAAGAGATTTGATACTCTGTTTCAAGATCCAGCCTATCCTTGTTCTGTGACCTAAACCCATCCCCCAGAACACTTTACTTACCAGTAGAAAGTGGCATAGTCCACAGTAGAGTGACAGGTCTGAAACTCCCAGGATTTCAGCTTCTGGCATTCTCGATGGGCTCGGAGCTTTACCTTGACTGTCCCTTGACACAGTTCAGGCACTGGCTTTCTCTGGGGTCTGTTGCAGAAGTCATTGGACTCTACCCTCCAAGACTCAGCAAAGTCATCCACATCAAACTTGAAGTTTCCATCTCCACCAATTAAGTCATCACGTTTATGTCCATTGTAATTACCACAAAGACCACAGAGCTTGCCCTTGAGGTGCGGGGCAGCCATGACTTCTACAAAACTGTCTCCATCCCAGGATATTTCCAAACCTAGAAGGAAAGGACAAGAAAAGAAAGATCAGCAGCTCCTGAATCCACCAATAATCCCCAAAGGTCCACACGCTTACACAGTATGCATGACATTCCTCCAGAGTTTTGGTTACCTTGTAATCTCACCATATCGAGTATTATATGAAATTACATGAATCACTTACCTAATGGGGCTTAGAATTTTTACACTGTATTAAGTTTGTTCTCACAACACCTTATGTATCTTGGTACATAAGCCTATAGATTACTGTTTCTTGATCATGCTACTCTAGGGTTTATGTTCTCGCTCTTTCTTAAAGGAATTGTGTTGGTCCAAATCATATCTCATTTATCCAATGACTACTGGTAATGTGGAAACGGAAAGAAAAAAATAATACTTGTTTAATGTGCTTCTTTCATATCCAGAAATTCCTTCATATAATTATTCCTCCAAATGCCAAAGGGAAATATCCAAATTATTTGCTATAATGAGAATATTAAAGCCATAAATATGTAACTTCTAAATATATCCTCTTCAAAGAACAACACTGATATAAATGAAAACACTTGCTCCTCCATCATTTTACAGCCATTCCTGAGACACAGGCACTGTTTGATCAATGTTTCCTGGGGGTGAGTTGCTGTGGAATCCTTCCAAACACCATCTCAGGGGCCATACTTCTGGCCATGCTCATAAGCTTCAACATTTGAGGAAGTAGTGGCGGCCACCAGGGCATGGGAAAAAGTTCTTCTCATGCATACATAAGCAAGGAAACCATCTTCACTCCAGAAGGTAGAGAACATCAGCCCTTGGTTTGCTAAACTGACCATCTAAAATTTTAGAGGGTTTGTCTCTAGATGTGTAGGTCTAAGACCTCCACGAGCCACTGTAGTCAAGGCCCCTGCTGAATGGTGAACTTCCTGTGTGAGAGATAGAACAGCCAAGTTCGGCTGTCACACAGCACAGAAATATCTGACTACAAGGTCAGGAAGAAATGCTCTCGTATCCACTTTGATGCTGTGTGTGAAGACACTGCCCATAAGAAGAAGGGACTTGTATTGAAAACCTTTTGAGGTTCAACTCAAAGTAAATGACAGATTTTTCCAGAGTTTTGCTTTATGTCTCAAGTATGTATTAAAAGCCTTTCTCACTGTTTTCCTGGCCACACCCTGCTAGTTTCTGAGCCCCCGCCCTGTGAATGGGAGTTCTATACACCAGTGAATATGAATGAAAGAGTGACCTTCCAGCAAGGACCCAAGGAACATCTACAATAGGCGGTGTGATTTCTGCCCTGAGACGTCTCCTTATTCATTGCCACTGTCTCCAAAGAGTGAAAATAGAGGAAGATTTTATTTTCCTTTTTTAAGTTGTTTTTGTTTTTATTAAATCATAACTGTGTATACTTATGTCTTTATGGGGTTCAGTGTACTGATTTGATATACAATGTGAAATGCTTACATTGAACTGATTCTTTCCTTCTTTCTTCCTTTCTCTCTCTCTTTCTTCCTTTCTCTCTCTTTCTTTCTTTCTTTCTTTCTTTCTTTCTTTCTTTCTTTCTTTCTTTCTTTCTTTCTTTCTTTCTTTCTTTGTTTGTTTCTTTCTTAGACAGAATCTCAGTTTATGGCCCTTGGTAGAGTGGTAGAGTGCTGTGCATCACAGCTCACAGCGACCTCCAACTCCTGGGCTTACATGATTCTCTTGCCTCAGCCTCCTGAGTATCTGGGATTACAGGTGCCCACCACAACACCTGGCTATTTTTTGTTGCATTTGGGGGCTGGGTTCAAACCCACCACCCTCAGTATATGGGACCAGTGCCCTACCCACTGAGCCACAGGTGCTACCCCTATACTCTGTTCTTAATAGTTTTAGAATGTACCATTGCATCATGCACATTAGGTGAGATCCCCCCAAATATCCTCCTTCCTCCTACCTTCCTCCTCCCCTCCCCTCTCTCTCCTCTTCCCTTCTACTTTCTGGACTATAATTATGTTTTATCATTCATATGAATGTGTAGGTGATTATATATTGATTTCTTACAAGTCCTTCCCCCAGAGAGTAGAACGACAGTTATCAAAGGCTGGGAAGGGTATCAGGGAGTAGAGTACAAAGTGAGAGTCAATGGGTAAAAAAATATATCTAGATAGTTAGACATAATGAATAATATTTTCTAGCACAATAAAGTGACTATAATAACAATTAGTTAGGGTCTACTTTAAAATAACTAAAAGAGTAGAATTGAGAAGTTCCTAACACAAAGAAATGATCAATGCCTGAGGTGATGGCTACTCCAATTACCCTGATTTCACTAATACACATCGGTATACCTGTATCATGTATCAAAACATCACATGAGCCCTATAAAGATACACAACTACTATGTACCCACAATAATTAAAAAATAAAAATTATATTAAAAAGAAAGGTCTCTGTCTCCCTTATGTATATTTTTAAAATCTCACCCTCTTGGGTTCCTGACAAAACCTACTCTTTCATTTTGCCTGTTTTAAATCTCTGAAAAGAGCAAAATGACTTTTCCTCTAAAAAGCTTTCTCTTTGTTCCTGAGATTTCAAACTTTGGCTGATAAGCAAATGTCCAAAAGTTGAGAGAAGACGTAGTGATGGGACAGGGAGTGGGGAGCGGGCAGATCTTATCTGGACATGGAATTGGCATAAGGCAACACCAGTGTGATATAAGAAAGATAAGGAAGAAGTGCTTAAACGTAAGATCCCAAAGCTGATACCTCTTAAAATTTGAATATGGTTCAAGAGGAGAGCAGGCTGGGAAAAGCACTCCTGTGAGTAGGCCACACAACTGCCCCAGATGGAGTTTCTTCAACAGAGTAACTGGCGAAATAAACCAGTGGTCAAAAAACTGGGTTTCACAAGAAATACATGGAAAGGTCCATAAGGCAATCACTGTATGGTGAATGAAAGAAATAGAAGCATTCTTGGTCCAAGGCAAACAATGAAGATTATTTGGTTGGGAGAAGGGAGGGAGGGAGAGAGGAAGGAAGGGAGGGAAGAAGCACGGATCTCCTTGGGGAGTAACTTGATAAAGAGAAGACAGTGATGGGACCAAGTAATGAGAGAAGGGACATGGTGCTAGTATACCCAAAGGACATGGCGCTAGCATACCCAAGGGACACAGCGCTAGCATACCCACACACTGGGTTGACCTCTGCGAGATTCTGATATCAACTCCGACAAACCACAACTGTCATATAAAATGATTCCTATTTTTTCATATCCTATCTTCTAAAACATTATCTACTATATAGTATGACTCAATAAATAAATAAATGAATTACCCCGGTAACTTCGAATCTGTGAAGCTAAAGAAATTATAAATTTTATGCTAGTTAAGACACCAAAATAACCATTTTGAAAGAAGACAAGCAAACTATAAGAGGATTTATAATGTACTCTCCAAGGTATTGAAGAAATGTGACCTCGCAAGCCTGTAGCTGGGCAGCTGCCCAGCAAGAGAAATGACTAGAGAAAATCAATTCCATACAAAATCTAACATTTAGAGCATAATTCTGAGGATTTTCCATGTTGCAAAATTTTCCGAACTACAAATCTCTTTCCTAGACAGCAGGCAAATACTGTTCTTCCAAGTGCCACAAATGGTTGAGAATTTACACCCAGAGGACTTCCAATGTCATTACTATTGACGATGATATACTAAATTTGAGGCTTCGGGCAACTGAGTTCATGGGAATTCAACTCACAGTGAAGACACCATTCAACTGTACTCTTTCACGCAGTAGCCCCAGCTTTGGAAGATGCAGATTCACTCTGTTTTCAGTAAACTTGTCTCAAAAGTTACAACATCTCATTCCTAAAACACAGTCCCCAAAGTAAGAGAAGAATTTGTAATTCAGTCTCTTTTTTCTTCCTTCTCCGTGTTTATTATTACAGTAAGAGGACTTTTACAGACTAATGCAAGGCATCATGTAAATTGTGAAGGCATGATTTAGGCTACTACAGATGCCTTTGTCTTTTGCTATATCATTTACACATGTGTTCGAGTGAATATTTTCACCCTGTACATAAGTAAAATTCATATAAAGTAGATTATAGTAGTGGAAGGCAAAAAACTAATAAGTTGTAATAGATGGAATTGCTCTTCCAAATGGCATTTTAAATAGGTATCTTATGAGATGGAAACATCATGGCAGGGTTTGAGAGGCTCGAGATAGTCCTTTCTGCAGCTGGGATGAGTTTTCCAATTCTCTGCCTGGGAAATTGGGTAGAAATAACTGGCAGAGTCAGAAGGCTAAAGCTGAAGCACATGGCCCATCTGGGGATGTGAGCGGCAGCCACATTCCTTCCACTGCGTGAAGGGATTTCCAATTTTCCCTTCTCACCAGTGAATATTTTACTAACTTATTCTTCACCTTCAAATGTTTGACCTGGCTCCAGACCACCAGGGGGAGTTTTGAGGTTGATGATGTAGTTGTTCTTTTATTTCGTAGGCGTTGTACTTATCTCTCTGATTGTTATAGTTACTGTTGTTGTGGTCCACTCAAAGGTGTAAATCTACAGATACATCAGAGTGATGTTTCAGAAAGATGGTTTCATGTTTAGATTTTATACCCAAAGGGAGGTGCAGCTAGGATATAGTCTCTGGGTTTATCAAGCATAAAGCTCTACCCAAAATAAAATAAAAAGTCATGCTCCCATGTGTTAATGCTTCCACATGCATCTGATGTAACTCTTTTGGGTAGAGTTGATGAAGTGAACAGATGGCAGAAAGGAAATATTTTTCAATTATTTGTGAAGTGTTAAGAGTTGGGGCAAGGGTGTGTAGTGAAGGTCAGCAATGCTTTCTTAAGCTACTAAGCCTTGTTGGAAGCCACTTGTTATAAGGTAGGCAGCTACAGCCTAGTTCTACCCAAACTACACCACCACCTGTGCTACCTTGCCAAATGATTCCATGATGAAGTGCTGAGTCCATAAACCACAGGGGCAAAAAGCCATTCCTCCCTGTTTCCCATCTCCCAGCTGCAGGTTTGATTTAAAATTCTATTTTGAAGAAAGCACCCTTTGGTTATGTGAGCTAACATTTTTTTTTTTTAATTTTATGGAAGAAGACCACAAAGGAAATACTGTGATATTTTAAATAGACAATCAATAGGTGGTAAAAAGAAAATCTCTCTGAGGGGTAGTTTAAACTGAGATGCCTAGACAAGGGTGGAAAACACTATTGTCTGGAAATAGAATTGATTCATTCAAAGGATAAGCACAAAACAAGTTGAGTGCCCAGAGGAATACAGTTCTTCCCTAGGAAGCAGAAGGCTTGCATGATTCGTGTGCTACAGGAAATTGTTCAGCTGGGTATTAAGAGTAGTGTGAAAATTATTTGCATCACGGAAAGAGAGATGGAAAAATAAAATAAATTATACAACTGAGTATAAGACCTATAACAGTTGAATTCACTAATCTAATGACAGTATTTATGATCTATTATTATCTTCTTAGTAGCCTTGTCCTCATACTCATTTTTATAATGTGGAAACCTTACAAAAAGTAAACTTATTCCATAAGTTTTGTCAGCTGTGAATGGAACAGGCTGGAACTTCCTAGGCTGTTAGTAATCTTCAAGTACCCAGGATTCCTTTGAGAACTGTGCTGAGGTTGGCCCAATAATTTCCGCATCTGTAGAATCTGTTGTGTTTAGCTGGCATGTGGGTAGCTAGGCAAGGTGCTTTTAATTAGTGCTGTAATAATGGACCATCTTGTATATATTTTCCAAGGAGCCAAAAAGTGACTTCTCCTTTAAAGAAATGAAGTGGGGCCTACATTTGCAAAGTGATATGTTATTCAGAAACAAGAACAAGTGTCTGAATTCTCTGAGTGGGACTAATCCCTGTATAGTTGAACGAGTAGAGAGCTCTTCACATCTCTGAAGTGAAGAATGGGAATCTTTCCTCCTGTATAGAATGTTCCAGTACATTAACACTTACTATTCTCTCACTGAAACTGTGTTATATATATACTCTCTAGTTAAAACCTCCCTGGGTTTTTCCTTGGCTTTCTGCCTCTATTTAGCTAAGATAGAATTCCACAGGCTCAAATCAATTTATCAAAATATATTTTGGCTTGAATTGAAAACAATTACCAGGCCTCTGAAGGTACAGCAGAAATAGTCTACATATCGCTGAAAACTGCCTACTCCATCAAATGTTTCATTATCCCAAGAAACAGTAATTCATCTGCTGCTTTTATACAGTTAAATTCTTATCCTGCAAACAGCAAGAAATACACCGATTTTCTTACAGTATCTCACTTTAAAAAATATAGTATCCCAGGAGAACATGCAGTGTAATGTCCAACCAACTATGTTTTAACTGAAGGCAGCATGGGAAGGACCGTACATGACATAATAAAATGTGGCAGTGACCTGAATTCATTCTTTGGGGCTGAGATCTACTTTTAAAATGCTTTTCTTAGGTAGGAACTAACAGAAGCTAACAGCCCCCTTGAATAGTTTGGCCTTGGGGGAAATATATCTGCGCCCACGGAGAGAAAATGTAGAGTTCAGTGAGCCTAAGGCAACATGGGGTGCTGAGAGAGGGTCTGTGGCCAGCTGCATGTGCCCAAGGCCAAGCAGAGAGAGGTGCTCTCTAAGTAAGCATCCTGCATGTCCTCTGGCGGAAGGGTGCAGACCAGGAGTCTGCAAGAAAGGCTTTGCTGTGGACACTTAATGTTGCCTTTGAACATTGCTGATACTAAGCTGTTTACTTCTGAGGACTTCTCCTGCCTGCCTTCCTGGACAGAAACACACTTTCTCACAGATGGGAAACTGCCCATAACTGGCTGAGCTGGAAGAGCAAGTCCAGGCTGGACAGCAGTGGCCTACAATAACATCAGGACTTGAGAGAGGGTGTTTAGAGAGCACATCTGCTATTTTTATTAATAGAATGAGAATAGAAAAGTTCTGAGTATCAGATTTCAGGACGGTGTAACTGATGTCCAAGTGCAAGGCCCCACGTAGTGCAGATGTCCCTGGCTATTTTGTGGCATCTCTGGAATGCGCCTTCTCCTGTGAGCAGGGAAGCACGTTGGAACGGGGATCTACTTCTGGTGGTTTTCCTACATGGAGGAGAGGGGAGAGGGGGACTCACAGCTCCCGAGCGCTCTAACCAAGGGGCCTCCTGAGGGTGGTGAGGCCGCAGAGGCCCCGCGCCGCCGGGAGCCCCACCTGCTTTGGTCGTGACTTTCAGGAGGTAACCGTCCAGGTCGATGTGGAAGTGCGGCGCGCGGCAGGGCAGCGCGATGCGCGAGCCGTTCCAGCGCACGGCCAGGTGCTGCTGCAGGCTGACCCTGCTGTCGCCCAGGACCAGCTCCACCGACTTGGTCCACGAGAAGGAGCGGGTCCGCCGGGCATCGTTCTTCACCAGCACCTGAAAGGGTGAGGCAAGGGAGGAGCAGTCTTTTGTCAAAACGTATTGACACGTCCCCTGAAAGTTAAATGTCCGTCCGTCAAAAGTGTTGTAGTGGGGATCGCCGAATACCGTGCAAACGCCAGGCTCTGCGGATGAGTGAGAGACAAAAGCAGGGTCACAAGTCAAGCCAGCAAGGATTCACAGAGAAATCGGGGGTCCCTGCAATACACCTGGAAGGGCACCCGGCAGGTGAGGGAGGGCCTTAGAAAGACTGACTAAGGGAAACTGACTCAAAACAAAAAAACTTGGTCATTTTTAAAGGTATGTGCCAAACCTCATGTAATATTCACATAACACTTGTGGTGCTTTTATACTTAAAAGTTATTTACAATACCCCTGCTTCTTTAAGCACCTCTATGTTATAGCCTTTCTTAATGGAAAGGATGCGCTAAGATAACTAAGAACCCACAGAGACAAAAACAAAATAAGCATATAAATAAATAAATGGCAGCAACATAAGTCACCATACACTGAACCATTAGTATTATTTCCACTGAACTAATTTTAAAAATTTAGAAACATGTTATGCTAAATATTACTCATGGACTTAACGACATAGCATTCACCATTCACATATTTATTTAACATTAATAAATAGAATTGCTACATAGATACATGTTTAAGAGCGTTGAAAAACAAATTGCCGAGAAGATTTACAGATAGTATTTACATATTTTCCAGAAAAACAAATTTCCTATCTTTTGATCTATATGTACCAAAATCTAAAATTGGGTTAAAAAAAAAAAAAAAGACAAAACTCACCATTTAGTACACATAAGAAATTTCAACAGATTTGTTACTCCGAAATATCATTATTTCAAATATTAATGAGACCAACGTAAAGTTTTACATTTTCGGAGTATCTCAAAGATTTTAATAGAAGATTAATTACTGCTTCTTTTCTAAAACATAGCTTGGGCTTGGTTTATTCTCCATAGAAGAATATTTTATCTGTTTTCAAGGAGGCATGAACAACCAGGAAATGAATTCATTTAGAGAAATCAGCTCAAACGATGAAAGAAACTATAATAAAAATAAGAGCAACTTCCAGTCAACACTAGAATAATAGCCAGGTCAAAAATAATAACCTGAATAAAAAATAAAACAGTCAAGAATATGAGAATGTCACATAATTAATTGCTCTGGATTTCTAAGGGAAGGATTGAGTCAAGATACAGTAAGGATGTGCCAATTGATCTGACAGGACCCACGGGATCCAATGCAAACATTTGCTTTTAATTTCTAAAAGTGTTTAGAGAGTAATGTTATTTTATGTTATGATACTTTATGCCATTTCCATATGTCAATTTCATATGACTTCATAAAAATCACATATATTCGGGATTTGATAAATTAATTTCTTGTTCCAAATTAGTTTTCCTTGTCAATATTTGATAGAAACTCAAAAAAGAAAGAGTTTCGGTACAATTCAGGTGAATTTCAGTGAATAAGTACTTGAAAGAATATATACAAGGGGCGGTGCCTGTGGCTCAGTGAGTGGGGCGCCAGCCCCATGTGCGAGGGTAGTGGGTTCAAACCCAGCCCCAGCCGAACTGCAACAAAAAAATAGCCAGGTGTTGGGGTGGACACCTGTAGTCCCAGTTACTTGGGAGGCTGAGACAAGAGAATTGCCTAAGCCCAGGAGCTGGAGGTTGCTGTGAGCTGTGACACCACAGCACTCTCCCGAGGGCGACAAAGTGAAACTCTGTCTCTAAAAAAAAAAAAAGAATATATAAAAGACACTACTCAGGCACTACTAAGCAGGTAGGAGGGACAAGTGTTTTTGGTTGTTTGGGTTTTCTTCTCAGATTAATACGGGGGTACATACAATTAGGTTACATAGTTTGCTTTTCTAAGGTCAAAGTCCAGGGCATTTTTGTCAGTGAGACAGTCTTGCTCTGTCACCCTGGTTAAAGTGCAGGGGCATCATCATAGCCCATTACAACCTCAAACTCTCAGTTCTGTCCCTTGCTTATTCTTTTCTTAGCCAATTTTTCTTTGTGACCCCAACTGAAACAACTGTACAAACGCTGCAGGTTGTACCCTGCGCCCACTTCCTTAATTGTCTATGTACCCAGCTGGCACTCCCGCCTATCTACCCTCTGCCTACGCCCTCTTCCGGTCCTTTCTCCATGTGGCCACTGTGGAAGTCATCCTATTACACATTTTCCTCATTCTGACAAATGCATTCTCTCTTTGGCATGAAAATGTTGAATTTTGGTTGACAGAGAACCAAGTGTCCTTCAGACACCCCAAGTGGCATCAGGAGAATTATAGTTCACAGTTAACACTATCCTATGCCACAAGAGGACTAAATATTAACCTGACCACCAGATGCACCCAATTCAGGAGAAGGTCTTATTTAGGTTCTTAACTCCAGCTGCTTGGCAAGAAAGCCCAGAAGCAATCAAGGCTTTTGAGCTTTCAAGTGTGTAAAAGATGGACCTCAGCTTGGAAGGGCCAAGGCACCACCGAAGGAGTTGTCCTCCTGACAATGTTCTCTCTCAGCCGAGAGCAGGCACAGGGTGCCCACACCTGATGTCAGCAAACTTTTCCCCAGCCGGGTCAACCCACAGCTTCTCCTGCTGTCCTGACATCAACTGCATCAACTTATCATTAATCAAAACATTTAATAGCTAACATTTGCCGAGATCTGTTACATGCTGATCATGGATACATCACCAGAAAATTCATATTTAGATGGTTCCCTAATATTAGAAAAACAGCTAAGCACCTTGTAGTAGATCCATAAAATGAGCTAGTATCTAGTCATTGAAGTATATGTACAATATTCATGACTGAAGAAATGCTTATGGTATGTGAAAAATAGTGAACAAAATTCCATGTTCAGGATAATCTTAACTATGTTAAAATAAACACACACAGGCTTTCCAAAATTATAAACAATGGTTATTTCTTATTGGAAGAACCGACGGTGACATTTTCTTTCTTTCTTCTTATGCTTTTCTGGTTCTGATTTGTTGTTTTAGTTCATTTTGTTTTACTGTTAAGAATCAAAATGTGGGTAATTGCAGATAAGACCAATTATGTGACAAAGCAAGTCCACAAGGAAGCAACAGAAAATCTGCTCAGAGTAGTCCTGGGGAAGCTTGTGCTTGCTCATAGCTGGGTGGGAAGCAGTGAGAAGGTCCAGGGAGACCCTGGGCAAGGAAAATCATGTGTGAATAGCACTGTTGGGAAAGTTATTTTCAAAGAGGCCCTAAGTCATGGAAGGGGAGGGTTCGGAACTGAGGATGATTTTTCTGTGTGACAGCAACACAAAAGAGGCCAACAAAACTTCATGACTGTAGAGATGCCTGAGAATTATGTGTTGCTTTTGGGGACATTTGTATCATGAGCTAAAATAATTTTGAAACCTTGGCCCATTTTCCTGGCACTTTAAGGTCCCTATGCCAGATTCTGCAGGAGCAGTGAACACGTGCACTAGAGAATTTCAGAAAGCGAGAATCTCAGAGTAACAAAATCTGCCTGGCTGAAAAGGAAAAAGGCTAAAGAACACTTAGGGGACAAAACGAACACTGTATCCTCATATAATTTTTTTTTCCAGCAGACACCGTGAAATGAGCTTCAGTCCAAGATGTCCAGATGTCTGGTCAGACTCTTCTGGAAAGTGTGGCGTGAATATCAGGGGAGGGACAGAGGCGCTACAGAAACAGACCATCCCAAAACTCATCTTCATGAATGTGTGCAAGTCAGAGGATGGAGAGAAAAATGCCAGCACATCTTTTTAAGAGTCCTATAGGTCAAATCTTTAGATTTCATTTTCTTTTTGGTTTGTTTTCAGTAGACACACAGAAGTGCACAGGTAAAGGAGAAAATGGGATCAGAATTGTATAAACCCAAGTATTAGGAGTGTGGTTCCCACCTCCCCAGCTAATGAAATTACGTGCAACATTTCTTTTCCTCTTTCTTGTTTATGTGTGTTTATTATTTACATTTACATTTCATTGTTTACAATGACTACCTATATCTATATACTTTTGGAATAAGAATATTTGCATTAAAATGTTAAAAATGCTGGATTAAGACATATCCATACTATACTATACTTTAATAAGATTGATGTACTATACTTTAATAAGATTTCTATGAGAATTAAGAGATCAGGCTGCCTCCGAAATCAAAGTGCTAATGCTTTTCTCCTAATCAGGTACATTTATTTCTGCCATGGATATATTTATTCTAATGAATGTCTTTCTTCTGAGAGAAGTGATTACTCTCAAAACATCTGTCAAAGAAAATTAAGGGAAAATTATACAATCCCAGGTTATAATGATGAAAATTAGAGAAACTGAGTAGACTTTAGTTTTCCTTTTGCAAAACAGAACAAAATGAAACAAAAACAGAAAAGCGTAAGGAAGAAAATAAAGTATCATTTATGGTTCTGTCACTATTTATAATGCTATGTGTGTATATATGCTAACATAGTTAAGATAATCCTGTACATGAAATTTTATTTTCCTACTTTTTTTTTGCAGTTTTTGGCCAGGGCTGGCTTTGAACCTGCCACCTCCAGCACATGGGACCGGCGCCCTACTCCTTTGAGCCACAGGTGCCGCCCTTATTTTCCTATTTTTTTTTTTACTCAACATGCCGAAGGATTTCCCCTAGTCATTAAAATAGCTTTTGCTTTGAAAATGAGCCACGGAATGGAACTTCTCAATGTGTATTACTTCGGAAAGGAGAGAAGTCTCTCCAGCTCCTCAAACCCCCCCAAACGTCTCCTGACATTTCCTCAGTAGTTGTAGGAGTGTTCTAACCACGAGGAAGCCTATCAAATAAAAAACATGGCTTTAAGCCCTTCTCAACACAAACAGCAGGGAAATGGGTCCCATGGGACTCTGGTGTCACTGTGTCACACACAGGCTCCTGAGAACCCCAGAAGGAAATTGTTATGACAAGTCCAAGTCAAGAATCAGGAAGGGCTGTTGTTGGAAACATCCCCATGTTGCCGGCTCTTAGGCTGTTTGTCTCGGGCTGTGCCTGAACACTGACCAAAGTTTCCAATGAGAAAGGCTGTGTGACCCACAAGGCCTGAGCTTCTCCATGTAGGGACCCCCAGCCTTGCACAGCATGTCACTGGCAGCCCAAGGGACCTGAGGCCTGACAGATGCTCTACCAAGTGGCATCTTGATGCCTGTAAGACTCGACAGCCTCGGCCTCTTAAACTGAGCACTTATTCTAACATTGTTGTGTGTATGGCAGGGGTGGGCAGTAGGGCAGGGAGCAATGCATCTCCTTCCACCAACATAGCATACACCAGGAATATACCCAAGCTGCATTTGAAAAAGTTCTGTACGTGTACCACTAAGGATATAAAATTGCTTTCCCACATTTCCCTTAACTCTGCACACTCATCAACTTGAAACAAAGAGCAAATAAAAGAAGCGGTCCCCAACACCAAGATCCAATCTAAACTAATCCAAACCTGAAGTCAGCAGTTCCAGGTCCCCCCTGGGGAGCCCAGAACTCACCCACCTCTCATGCTGACCCTGCGGTGACTGGACCAGACCAGCCCCTCCCCACTGTGCACAGCTCCTGGCACCGAGGCCAGCTCCCACAGCAATGTCCCTGATGCCTTAGCCAGAGTCCTCTTTTCTCTAAATTCCAGAGGCAAAACTGACCACATAGCTCAGATATTCTGGACAGTCTTAGTTTCAAACACTTTATCTTAGTGTGTGTGTGCGTATGTGTTTTAATCCCATGGCACACTTGAATTTATAGTTAAACTTCCATCGCAGAATTAAATTATCTTGATCCAAAAAAAAAAAAAAAAGAATATACTTACTGTGCTTTGAACTTCTTTCAAAGGTAATGTAATGAATGATCTTTAAAATTTTTTGTGGCACACCTAAGATCCTTTCCTGCACACTGGCTGAAAATCACTGCTCTATCTGGCAGTCACACTATGCTTTTCCATTTGGGAATTAAAAATATGGTGTGCCAAACCCATAGCTCGCTTCCCTAGCTTAGAGTTAAAACGGATCCCTAACTCCTAAACTGGGCCTTAAACTCTTTATACGTAAATTTTATGTACACTTCTCCATGCCCAGCACCCTGCCTCATGCATAGGAAGATCTAAAATGCAGTCACGCACCACATTATGACATTTCAGTCATCAACAAACTGCATACACCAACAGTGGCCCCATAAGATTAGAAAACTGTATTTGCCCTCTCCATTTCCTATGTTTAGATGTGTTTAGATACCCAGATGCCCATCATTGTGTCAGACTTGGCTACAGAATGCATACTGTAGCCTAGGAACAATGGGCCATTCCAGATAGCCCAGGTGCGTAGTTGGCTACAACATCTGGGCTTGTGTAAGCGCACACTACAATGTTTGCACAATGGCAAAATTGCCTAATGCTGCACTTCTCAGAATGTATCCCTATCGTTAAGTGATGCATGACCGTATCAATGTAATAAATGGATTCATCTTTGCATTACTCACAGCAATGCCTGGTGTAATACATACCAATCTATGTTTGTTGAATGAATGGGTTAATTAAGCAATTTAAGACTATATTTTGGTGAAAAATAATAAATTGCCCACACTGAACTTACTAAAATATTAAAGTGATGTAATACATATGGCAGGGAACCAAAAGAATTTTGCTTCATCAATTAATTGAAAAACTAATGAATGCTATTGGAACAAAGAGACCATTAGGGAAAATCTGAAAAGTCAGGAATATTAAGGGGGGAACTATGTCCAGTGCCAAGAAAGCTAACTGAGAAATTCAAATCCATGACCTCAGATATTCAACGGACAGCGATTTCCTTTCCCTCTCTGCAAGTCCAATTTCTCTGTCTGAATAGAGACAACCTATCCCATTAAAATTATTGTCAAAATCCAAAAGCTAATTCAGAAATTTAGAAAATAACTTAGTGCTAATTCATAATATGACCAAGTATGGCAGGCAGAATAATGCCCCCTGCCAAAGATGCCCATGTCCTCATGTCAAGAACCTATAAACGTGTTATTTACATGGGAAGAGGGAATAAAGTTTGTGAAGGGAATTAAGGCTGCTGACTATGAGATGGGGAGCTGAACATACATGATCTGAGTGGGGTGACTGTAATCACAAGGGGTCTTGGCAAAAGAAGGGAGGCACATGGTTGTCACAGTGAGAAGGAAGGACTCAACCTGCCATTGCTGGCTTTGAAGGCAGGAGAAAGAGCCAGGACCAAGGAATATGGGTAGTCTCTAGGATCTGTAAGTAGCAAGGGAATGGGTGTGCCCCAAGGGCCTCGAGAAGAAACACAGTCCAGCTGACACCTTGATATTAGCCCAATGAGCCCCATTTCTGACCTCCAGAACGGGAGGATAATAAGTGTATATGGGTTTAAGCTACTAAGTTTGTGGTGATTTAGCGGCCACAGGAAACTAACATACTTCACAACAGCCAAAGTGGGTAGTATAAAGTAACTACAGGGGGTTCCACAAGTCTTTTATAAAGTTGCCATATGGAGGGAAAATGGAAAGTTGTAGCTAGATAGACCTTTACTCACACAATATTCATTACAAAATTTTATAAAATATTTGCAAAATATCCTCTACATGTTGGCCACCTCTACGTAAAATTTTGTAGTAAGTATTTTATAGGAGACTTTGGGGAGCCCACTATAATTTATGCCAGGTAATGTGGCGGATGCTTTCTGTATTTTAAATATGTCATTTCATCTCCATCACATCTCTGCACATTGCTTATTATTATCCTAATGCCTTAGCAATGTGTTTGGAGAGGTCACTTTGTAGCCCACAATCACTCAGACAATAGCAATAGAACAGAGTCTGGCCCAGCCTCCAAGGCCATTGCCTTCTCCACCACGACCTGTGATACAGACTTACAGCCTGTACAACAGCATTCTGCAAACTTGTTAACTAATTTGGGTCACAGAGCTCTTTGGGAATCTAAAGAAATGGGTAGACACTCTTTTTCCTCAAATGCATATGAGCGTATCCTCTCAAATGCAGAGGTTCATAAACATCCTGCAATGTCCTAGGGGTCTGTGAAGTTCAAATTAAGAAGACCTATCTAGAAGTTCATTGTAAACTATATCATCTGATTCTCTTATTTAATGTGCTTCTATTTCATCTCCCCAACTACTATATTACAAGTTCCTGAACTCAGGGTCTATGCAGCTTTCCTTTTTTTGTTCTTTTTTTATTTTTTTGAGACAGTCTCACTCTGTTGCTCTGGGCAGACTGCTGTGGCATCACAGCTCAGAGCAACCTCAAACTCTTGGGCTCAAGTAATACTTTTGCCTCAGCCGCCCAAGTACCAGGACTCGTCACAACGCCTAGTTAGTTTTTCTGTTTTTAGAAGAGACGAGGTTTCACTGTTGCTCAGGCTGGTCTTGAACTCCTGAGCTCAAGCATTCCTCCTGCCTCAGCCTCCCAGAGCACTAGGATTACAGGCATGAGCCACCATACTTGACCCCTTTATCAGCTATCTTACTAACATCCTCCAGGGTATTTGCAGAATGCTGAAAACTCACTAATCAATACAAACTTGATATTCATATTTATAGAAGCTGCATTTTTGCCATTCTCACTATTAAAATCTCCTCTCTTCAAGCTAGAAGTTTTTTATTTACCAATTAAGAGAGCTGGGTACCTGAACTTCAGAGATGCGTTTCACATCTCGAAGTTAACCTGGCTTCCAGTTTCAAAGCCACCTTATAACTTTGCAAACATTGAGCATATTGCTTTAAAGAGAGTCTTGTATTTGAATCCTGGTTTTGCCACTTAATGCCTATAAAAGCATGCATAAATTACCTACATAACTTCCGTTTATTGACTTACAGCATGGGTCTGAAAACATCTACCTTTTGGAGGTGATTATAAAGATAAAGATAGCACTGTGAAAGTACCAAGATATGCTCAGTGTGTAGTGGTAGCTCAGAGAGTTTTATTATTATAAATGCTGTGCTAATCTAGAAAACAGTATCTACTGCTGGCTAAAATAGGCTTGAATAAAACCACAACAGGGATACAAAGTATAGATTTGTTGAAAGGACAATATAAGCTGAGTTAGACTATAAAAGACATATAAAATGTAGAGTTGGAGCTAGAATGGAATAAAGCCTTTTCTAAGCCAAAAGAAGAATGTTAATAAAGTCATGAACATGGGAAAGAAGGCAGCTTGTTCAAGAACAGGAGGCCAATCTGATGCTAGTGGGGAGCTGCTTTGGGAGAAGTAAGACATCCAAGTAGTCTAAATAAATTGGCCTGCGATTTACGGCCAGAACTTTAAATGTAGTCCAAAGAACCAACATTTCTTAACGTGTTTCCTATGAAACATCAATCCTGCCTTTTGCTCTGCCAAAGTAAGTAGAAAAAATTTTTTTTAATGCCCTACAGCCCACATTAGTCTGGGAGGTACTTTATACTCCATCACCCTCCTGAAAGGTCACCATGCACGTGGGCACATAGAGGGCCCTCAGAAGTCTGCAGTAAGGAAACGTATTTAAGTTTACTTGACCCAGCATCTCCTTGGTGTAGTTAACTATAGAACCTTGTTTTGAAATATTACTCATTACTATTCCTCAGCACTGGTGTTTTATTTGGGAAACTCTGCAAGTGACCAATGAAGAAAGCTGGGGTAGGTGCTGGTGCGAGGCAAGTTTGGGATCTGGCAGTGGTCTGCAAAGAAGGCCGAGGAGGAAAGAGACAGAGAGGAGGTGCAGGAACTAGGGGGAGGGTCTGGCTGCTGTGGGAATGGGAAAGAAATTATTTATTAGGAAAAGAAAAACACAAAGAGACAATCAACCAGACTTGATGACTGATTAGCAACACAGAGAGAAATGCCAAAAGCATGAGGAATAACAGCAAGGCGCAAAACCCGTGCAGCTGCGATAATGGAGGCGCCAGAATTCAGTCAACAAATACGGGTTGGAAGCCGCCATCAACCCCCTATCCAACTCCCAGCTCGGATAATTTGTTGAATCAAAGATCGCAAACTGGTAATAAAATTCAAACACAGTACTGTGAAAGAAGAACGTGCTCTCCGAAGAGATTCAAGGCTGAGATGTAGCACAATTAGCATCTTGTCAAGAAGTGGTATGTCAGGAGCCTTGAAGTTGGAACAGATAAGAAATCTGAATGAGAAAGTAACTATGGAAGGGGTACCATGGACATGGAGCAGTGAGTGTCAAAACGAAAACGCAAAAAAATGAGAGGAGAGCAGATACATGTACTGAAGAGAGAGATGGAAAGGCGGCACGGAGGGGTGGGACAAAAGTTGAGGACAGAGAGAACTAACCCGGAAGGGGACTGTGCTAGGAGAAAGCATGACAGCATTCATAAACGGGAATTTCACATCAAAGGGACAGACGCGGCACAGCTAATGAGCCATCTCTCCATAATCTCAACAAAGATGCAAACGAAAGTATTGGAACCCAATAGATTGAAGAGCTTAAAGTGACCTCACATATGTAGATAGGTTTTTAAAAAGTAAGCAAATGAAACTGCTTTACATAGAAGTCCCTAGTCGTATAAAAGAACAAAAAAGAAAAAATAGAAGTCCCTAGTCATATAAAAGAAAGAAATTCTGGAAGCAAACTTTCAAAACACATAAAAATAAAAATATAATCAATGGAGATCATAGAACAATGCTTAAAAGTTGGGGCTTCGGAGTCTCTTGGAGCAGTGTACTAGCAGACCTCAGGCAACTGACTCTCCCTGACCCTCAGATCCTTTATTTATAAAACAGGGATGACAATAGCTTCTACTCCATAGCATCACTGTAAGGAAGACACGGCAAAACACACAGAGAGCGTATATTACTTTGCCCAACATGGGCTGACCTTCAATAAATCGCTGCTATTAACAGGAGCAATTGCAGAGGCAGCGGAAGTAGCAATTTTTGTTGCTCTCATTTTGCTCAAAGGAGATCTGACTTCCAGAGAGGAATAAATCTGCCTCAGCTTTGTACACAGTCATGTGTAACTTATCACACAGTGTTTTCCACCAAGTGTATCTTCTCAGTGTCACTGTCGGGGAGGTTGTATCATTTATTTGTTTTGACATTTGCCTGTATTTAAGGTTTACCACCACTAAGGAATTTGGGTCACAAGTCCCCACAGACAAAACTGGATCCGTGCACTTTTCCTGAGATTCAAGATGGGATCTTTGGCTAAAATGTACCAGTTGTGTCATAATGAATTCACATAACTCTTTCTATGCCAAAATATACTCATTCAAAATGAGGCAAGAAACTAGCTTTTAATTGAATGATGTAATAATACTATATATCACTATTAAAAGTAACTTTTCCAAGCAAGAAAAATCCAGGAGACCTACAGAATGAAGACTGTAGTCGTCATCCCAGCTGTTCCAGTGAGTACTCCCGTGAACCTCAGTTTCCTCATCTGCAAACTGGGAGGGCTGACCTCATGTTAAGGTCCCTTCACTCCAACAATTCCCTGCTCCTAAAATGCTGATAAGCTCCAGAGGCAGAGCAAAACTCGGCTCTTTCCCATTCTTGGAGGAAATTATCTGTGGAGTTATTTCAAGTTCAAAATATGTATGTTAATACTGTAAGAACAATTGTGGAAATCTTCATTTGCCCTGGCAACCCTGAGTTTTCAGGAGAAAAATAAAACAGGAAAAAATGAGCAGACATAGAAAATCGAGACAGTTTGATTTGTTGGTGAGCTCATAGCACGCCAACCATCACTTCTCTACACCTAAGCAGAAAGGTGGAGGTGTCACCAGGTAGAAGAAAGCCTGGGTACTTGAACCTCCATTTCCCCCAAGGTAGGGTTGGGGGTGAAATTCTATTAAATTGGAAACCCTTCTTAACATCCTTCTCCAATCTCCAATTCAGACAAGTTGTAAAGCCCTCTAGACCTTCTCTTCCCTCCTGAACTATAACTGGTTATCAAACTGTACAAGATGACCAAGCCAAGGAAAGTAAATCCAACCCAAGATTTGGGGGCAACCTGCCTGGTAAGAATTCAGGCTCTGCCACTTAACCCTGGGTGGCCTTCTTAATCTCTAAGTTTCAGGTCCCTCGGCTGTATAATGGAACCAAGAATATTCCCTGATGGCAAGATGAATGTGAGAATCAGATGGGATCAAATGGGATTGCCCGTAACAGTGTTCAGACACACAGCAGATGCTAAATAAATATTGGCTGTCGCCGCCGCTGCTGCTGCCATTGCTATTATCTGATGAAGATGATGGTGGTAATGATTGTTAACTAGTTGAATAGTCACTGATTGAGGAATTATCGAGTACTAACAGCCCGTAGGAGCTGAAATAAGTGGAGGAAAAAGGTGATCCTTCATAATAACTTCAGTCTCCTTCAACTCTGACTAATTTACAGCAAGAAAATTAAAAACAACAGCATCCCTTAGAGTAGAACAGCATATAAAAAGAGAAAACAAACTGATTTCCTCATGCTCCTTCCCCTGCCCCTTCTAGCAGTGTGGGGTCTCCCAGCCGCCACGTGTGGTAGGGCCGGGTTTTATTTACCACCCCAGTCTGCTGTTGGGCCTCGGGAGCGGTGTCAAGCCCAACTCCAGATGCTCAAGCAGAAACTTCAGTGGCCACTTAGCTTAACACCTCCTTGGCAGGGCTAAAGTCAACACCACAAATTCTTATTCTACAAGCATCTTGAGCCCTGGTCTCAAATTTCTTTGCTTTCCTGAGTCAAGGACAGACTGTTGGTGTTAAGGGACCTGGACTTGCTTACAGTCCCAGAGGCCAGAAACTTTGCTCAAATACAGAATTGCTAATTTGTAGAACCTCTATCAGTGGAGTTTTCCCATAAAATAAGTCCCAAGGTCACTATTTTATTACTTTTTTCAGGGCAGTAAATGAAATTGTTGTTGAATCCCCCCCCCCCGCCCCGCCCAACACACACACACACAACTACTCTGTTTAATTGGAGATACCTGCAGATACCCAGGGGCTTAAGTCAGCTGTGCCAAAAAGAGGAGGGTGAATTCCACAGGCTGTGGCTACAGTGGGTGCAGTGGGTGCGTGCACAGGCACTGACCCTGGGGAGAGCAGACACACAGCTGGAAACCAACCCTTGTAAAATGTCACCTAGCAACGGTGAGCCTCCTTGCACCCTGAGTTGCTGAAATGTGATATTTCCTGTTACTTGTGGGACATGAAATTGAGGTTAGCTCAATTAAATGCACATCTGTGTCAGTATCCTCTGCCTACCTCAGTGTTATGTAAGCATGAACTTGTGTTTTAGGTCGGGATTCTGATGGTTAAGTCTGAGGTGGCCACGGGCACGGCTTAATGAAGCTATGAGACCTGGGGTTGAGTATCCATGTCTGGGATGCCTTTGGCTGCCTCTGATTCCATAGATGGGGAAGAGATTAAATGTTCTCATCCGTCTCTCTCTCTCTGTCTCTCTCTCCCTACACAAACACACATCCCCACTCACCCCTCTCTTATCAGCGAGGTCTGGTGTAATAGTATTTCCAGGTCTGAAAACGGATACTCTGCCAGCAAGGCATTTATCTGATTCAGGTCTCTGTTGGGTGGTTAGGTCAAGATTTCACCCTCTATTTGCCAACACAAAGTAAAACAATATTTCACATAAACCTAATACTAGTGGCCTTCTGGGCACCTACCCTGTGATCACATGAGGCTCGGCGGAGGCGAAGTGAGACTGGCGTTAGGCTGTGTCTCACACTTTGGCAAGAAACGGCACTTGCACAGAAGCTTTACGAAGTTTGTTTAGCTCACTTCAAGTATTTTATTTTCAATAAATCATCCAACCCCAATTTAATTATTTTCATTTGGGAAGGGAGAAAGAGAATGTCCTGTGTTATTAAAAGATAGCAAAGATTTTCATAGTTCCTTCAGGTCAGATTTTAAGAGGACCGTTTTTGAAAACTTTGTAAGAATTATCATTACCCTTCTGGCCATCCTTACAAAGACTGTCTTACTATGAAGAGTGCAATCGTTTTCAGCCTCCTTTATTGCTTCTTACTTACAGAATTATAAATTACCATTACCACTGACTATTGTAAAGAGGGGCCTATAAAAATTTCCCACACATTAACTACAAGTTTTCTCTTTGCAAATCCTTTCAGAAGTCTGAGACAGCTTCCAAACACTACTAGACTAAGACCAACCGGGGCAATAAAGAAGAAATTCTATAGGAATTTTAGAAATAGGCAATGCAAGGCCACCACTGCTAGAGACAAGCAAACACTCATTCAGCTCCTAAAGATAATCAAAATAAATTTCAAGTACTTGAAGCTCTGTACACAATCCATTTTCTTTACATACATAAGTCTGGGTGTTCTTGCCTCCTTGCAGAATAGAATTGGACATACAGGCAGACATACTAAAAAATTCAAAATACATGATAGTGGGGCATATACAATGAAGTCAGAGATAAAGTTATTACTCAACAATGAATGCCATTAGAAGTAGGCTGCAAAATATATTTCTAGCTTCTTAGTAACAAAAGCAAAGATAGGGACATTTCATCAATAAAGGGATAATTATGCCTTTATAATTTTTTGTAAGGCTAGAGAATTAAAATACAGAAACATATTCTATTAAACCCAGAGATTCTGGTCTCAGTTCACTCTTCCTACTGCATCTAATCAACAGGTATTGGGAGTAAGTTACTGCTCCTAAGAAAGGAGTTATCTCTGCAGTCCACCTTCTATTTCCTCTATCTGGAATGCTTATGGTTCTCAACCAGGGGACATTTGGCTGTGTCTGAAAACATCTTAGGTTGTCACAACCTGGGAGACAAAGGTTGCTACTGGCATTTAGCAGGTAGAGGCCACAGATGCTATATACCCAAGCATAGAACAGTTCCTCATAACAAAGAGTTATCTGGCCAAACTGTCAATAAGACTGAGGCTGAAAATTGTGCAGAAGCCTAATGAACTCTGTGTTTGTGTGTGTGTGTGAGAGAGAGAGAGAGAGCATAAATTTGTGTTTTAATAAGATATCAATCAATAAATCAGTTGGTTTTTTTTCTGGCTTTGGAAAACACTAGCCTTAGTTTGTTTTAGCCTTGGTTGATCTATTCTAGAAACCCATATATGCAGAAGAGTTTCATAATTTACAGCAGAGGAAAAAGTGAACTCTAAGCTTTGTTCTGGATCCTGGATATGATGACAAAGGAATTTCAAAATAGGAGGTCTTTAGGCCACATCTAGAGGACCTCTGAGTAAGTCTACCCAAGTGCATTATTGAAATGCTAGGCATTGCTTAAAATTTGGAAGTTATCCCATCTCTTAATTCAATCTGAACAAATAAGCCTCGCCAAAGAGAATGTGTTTTACAGCAATGATGGAAGAACTGCTGGAGAGCAAGAGAGAGTAAACAGATGGAAAGAACACCGAAGGAAATTGAGAAACAGCCATCTGATGACATAATTTAGATTTGGACAGGGAACCACATGCCTGGGTCCTTCCAGCACAGGCTGACCTGCTAGACGCAGGTGCAGAGTCCACAGCCTCCCGGTGCCCCCCCAGCTGGTGGTTTTCTCCCTTGCCAATTGCTCCCCCTCAGTGATGTGTAACGCAATACAGGACTTAATGTGACTGGTTCAAACCTTGGTTCTGTTTTACTGCATCCATCTATCTATACTTTTCTCTTCCTTTATAATATGTTATATATATATATATAAAATGTTATATATATAACCAGTCTTCTAATGCCTAGGAAAGGCTAGCTTATAATGAATAAAACAATACTAAAATTACCTTTCCTCTCAACTATCTCAATAATCACCTTGACTCTTGCAACATCAAGTCAGATCATTCAATATTTAGGCTATTTCTGTATGAGGTCAGCCATATGTCTTTATAAAACTGCTCAGCAGTGAGCCTGCCCAACAATAAAGCGATTACACATGTAACCCGCCTACACCCCTGCAAACTGAAAGAGTTAACTAGAAAAAGCTCGGAGTTCCTGTGAGGTCTCTCTCTGCTTCAGCTGGGAGACACTTTATAGGGAAATGTAATTTCCATTTCACATAAATTCAGAGGAAAACTACATCAGTGTAGACAAGAAGGAGGAACTAAGCTGAAGGCCTCCTTTGAACCATCCACAAAGTTTCCTCCAAGGGTCTCTGGGAGGATAATTAAATGTAATAGTTTATAAATGTGTTTGGAGATCAACCAATAGGTTAATCATAGCTAATTCTTCTTCTTGCATTATTCCTGGTCTCTGCTAAGTCATGCTCCATTAGCCTCCTTTGAGTTATTTATGTACTTCATTCTCTTTAAAGGAAAGCTCTTTTATTAAATCTATAATTTAATTTAACTCAACTGGCACTTCTATCCAGTGTGCAATTGTTTAATAGCTCTCTGCCTCTAAAAACAATAATATGCATAATAGATAATATATAATATAATATATAATGACTCTACATATCTATTGCTCAAAAGCACTAATTAATGAAAATTTTAAAAATAACAGAATTGAGGTAACTCTCAGTAATATAAACTCTGATTTTATATAAGTGTAAGAAACAAAACTGTTCCCATGTGGAAGCTGTTTTCAATTGCCATCAAACCCACCTCTCCAAACCCAAGTGGTTCAAAAAATACTTTGATGAATTTCATGCCTTCGGTAATCCCGCTTATCATACATGGGAACTAATTTGACAGTGACATTACTAATACCTATCTTTTAAAGAAACACTTCAGGAAGCTATCTCAAAGTCCTGTGAGTTTGAGGAGCGCTAAAAGGGCAATGTGCTAATAGATCTAGGCATCTATGAACATGAGGAGGTGATATGAAAGTGTTGCTGTCCCCTGTCTATGTAATAGACAGGATCTCATGTGGCTTTCAGAACAGGCCGAGCATAGCAAGAATCTTCAAGATGTCAGATAAAAATACATACATTCATGTGCCACGTGATGATGTTTTGGTCCATGACAGTCCACATAGACTAGATGACAGTGATACCGTAAGATTATAATACCATATTTTCACTGAACCTTTTCTGATTTCGATGTTTAGATACACAAATACTCACTGCTGTGTTACAATTGCCTACACTGTTCAGTACAGTCCCGTGCTGTGCAGGTTGGTAGCCCAGGAGCACTAGGCTATGTCCTGATGTGTATTAGGCTACGCCATCTGGGTTCACGTAAGAACTCTATGATGTTCAGGCAATGCTGAAATCGCCTAAGAACTCATTTCTCAGAATACGTGTTCTGACTAGGTGAGTGACATGATTATAACAGGGAAGCAAAACCATTGTCATGACCTTTTGTTTCCTCTTTGTTAACAGCAACATTGGCTGTGCCCAGGTGAAATAGTGAAAAGGGAGAGAGGGAAGAGGAAGTGCAACTGTTTGGTTTTATAATGAAAGAAGGAAAATCCCTCCTAAATTATGTATAATGTTTGGTTTTAGTGGATATGATTATCTTAGCCACTATGACTGCAAATGCTATTAGCAGTTAAACTGCACATTAAGTTATTTGGTCCCTTCCAAAACCTAATCAGACCATTTATCTTTTTAATTTCTCATAGCAACAAATTCTGGTGGAAATATCTATATTGATCCTAAGGGTGCTTCTGTTAGAGAATTACAATTGACCTGAAGTGCCCGTAGGGAGGTGAAATGCTCCCATTCTATATCTAAAGAAAAAAAATGTCCAGAAATCTTATACCACTATTTTTCTTGTTGTATTATAAATGCAAACCAACTATTGATAGCACATTTTCAAAGGAGTACACTTACTTTCAGTGCAAATAGGACAGCATCCTTTTCTGTTGAGAATTTTACCCTAATCAAAAGAAAAACAAGTAAGTTAGTGTTAAGAAACAGGGTCTGCTAAGGACAAATCTCTTTTATAAATCTAATACCAGATAAATCAATGAAATCAGTCCAAGCTGTATTTGAACTCAATGCCCAGATGGCAATGATGATGATGAAAATGAAGCTTCAAGTATCAGATTCGATGGTCAGGCAAAGTCATTCAGAAAGCTTTTCTGTTTTTATCCTCCAAGAAATATAATAGCTAAAGGGCTCATTGGTGTGATTTTTCTCACATGGAGGGAAGATGGAGACAGTCTGGACTCGACCTTTTCACTGATATCCAAATCTAGCTCTCTAGAGACCAAATGCACACACATAAAAATGGGAACTGTCTGTCAACCTACCAATCCACGTGAGACCTTCTTTCTGTCTTTGCTTTTTGGAAGAGCCCAAACAATAAACTGTAATCCAAGCTGGAGACTCATTCAGTGCTATGGATATAGGCAATATCTGTGCCACAGATCAAGTGCAGTTAGAGTTCTTCTTTCAGAAAGTGGTGTGTTATCCAAGTTAAGTAGTCAAAGCCAATGAAGCCAAGAGTTCTGAAATGCTAATTTTTCATTACTTTTCTGGAAATACAGTGTTATTTCCTATTTTACATGTCTTTTAATTTTTTTTTTAAGGCATGACTTTTAGAGGAGGAAGCATACTCTCAGGACCCGCATCAGAAAATCGGTTGTCTTATCTTTTTTTCCACAGAGAAAAAAAAAGAAAAGGTCCAAGAAGATTAACATTTAGGGAGAGCTTGCTATATAACAAATATCCTACTAGATATTTTATTTATATTACCGAACATCAGGTTAGTTATAAAAACTGAGCGATTGAATACTTATAATACGTTTAATAGTTAATGAATTTTATAGATTATTATAAACATTGTGGTTTTTGTTGCAGTTTTTTTTTTGGCTGGGGCTGGGTTTGAACCCCCCACCTCCAGTACATGGGGCCGATGCCCTACTCCTTGAGCCACAGGCACCACCCATAAATATTTTTGTTAAGATGCACAAAAACCATATGAGCTGAATATTTCCCTTTTTTAAAAAATTTTTATTAAATTATAATTGTGTACATTGGTGCAATCATGGGGCACAATGTGCTGACTTTATATCCATTCTGAAATATTTTCATTGAACTATTTAACATAGCCTTTGTGGCCTTTTAATCACTATATGAAGACATTCATATTCTACATTTAGTAATTTTCACCTGTACCCTTCTAAGATGCACCGTAGGTGTGATCCCACCAATCACCCTCCCTCCACCCAACCTCCCCCCCTTCCCCTCCCTTGCCCCTTTCCCCATTTCTTGTGCTATAACTGGGTTTTAGCCTTCATATGAAAGCTATAGATTAGCTTCATAGTAGGGCTGAGTACATTGGATACTGCATTTGACATTTTTATAGTTAATACATCAGTGTC
>CAUYON010109743.1:0-23437 GCA_963573935.1 Arctocebus calabarensis | reverse complement strand
TCTATTTTTGTGCCAGTACCATGCAGTTTTGATCACTATCGATTTATAGTATAATTTGGGGTCTGGTAGCATGACAGTGTTTGTTGGACTAATTTGGCAGAGAACATTTTTCAGTCCATAATGCTCAATGTAGAGTATTGTTTTCCTTAAGGCTTAGTTTGAAGAAAGGAAATGTCACACAATTCATTTAAAAATCTTTATAATTATAAAATCACAAATACTAAACTTAATCATGTAATAAATATAATAAAAGTTGTGCAAGAAATATTAAAGTGAGATAGAAACAAATTAGGCAACAAAATGATTTTGCGAATCTATAAGTACTAGCTATAAACGTAGCCATTCTGTCTACAATTTATTCTGAGAAAACTGCCATTGGAGAATGAACACTGGAAGAATGAACATTGGGCAGACAGAATCAAGTTGAAGGAAAAAAGCAGAGAAAATTTCAGACCTGGCTAAAGCATCAGGAGCCTGAAGTTTATATAAAAATACATTTTGAAATTTTGAAATGCTTAGACTTTGCTATGTGTATCATTTTCTTCACCTTGTTTCCACTTATTCTTTTGAAGAATGAGGATGATTTCCAAACTTATTAACTTTTGTAAAGGACACATACAATGGAAACTTAAACATACAAATTAAAGCCCAGAAATACCCAACAGAAAAGGAAAATGATATGTCAGTCTAAAAATTATAGAACACAATATGAGCTATCATCGTGTGCCAGGGAGACCAGCTAGTGAAAGTTAAAATGTTTTCATTTATAGTTAAGAAATTGGGTAACAGATGCCAAGGTAAATGGAGCATATCAAGAGTATGTAAATTTTTGACAAACATAGTAAACACAATATTTTCAAAGTATGGCTATCCGGCACGTTTTATCTTAAGAACTTTTAATGTGTTGTTTCAAATCTACACTATTTAAAAAGGATATAAAGGAACTTACTTTCCAAAGCAATGGAGGGGGAGGGTTGTCTGGGTAAATACTCCCAGTGAAGAAAAGACAGTGACAGAAAAGACTGCAAAAAAATGAGGTGTTAAAGCTGGCCAAAGCTGCAAATAATAATAAGAAAAAAAATTCTCTCTATTCTCTAGCCATTACTGAGTATGATGAAGCCAAGGAAACTCTGGCTCCTCTCCCGGATGAATACACACGAAATGAAAGGACTTACAAGGCACAGGTTCTTGCTCCTCAGTGACTCACATGCAATTTTAGTCACAGGAGAAAATTTATAATTGCTCCTACTGGGATACGAAATTATTTCAACCAGTATATTACTGACCTCAGAAACGTGAATTATGAATAAGAATTGAAGAAGGCAAGCTAATTCTCATTGGAATAGAATGGTTGTCAATTAATTGAAGTTTTAAACCCAGAAGGGATCAAAAAATCACTCCAAATGAACTCCTTATATTTTTAAAAGGGAGTGACAGACAGAATGAAATGTTACCAGAATGTTCATCCAAGCTTAATGGGTTTGTAAATCAGGGGATGCATACTATTTCATAGCAATGTCCTTTATTTTACTAAACCTATTTTTAAATTTTTGTTTCGTCTGCTCTCTAATGGACTCTAATGGATTTGAAATTCCCCTTACTGATTTCCATAGAGCATAATAGGGAATCACATGAAACGGAAAATTTAAAGTGGATATAGGGCAGTGGATATCACAAATCACCTAATGAGCACATTATTACAACGCAGCTCTTACTATGGAATTTAAAGACATTGCAAGGTGAGCACCAGAATGTGGATAAATGTAGCATTCCTTTCTGATCCCCATCATCAGCACTTTTCTTGCACTGAAAATATCTGAACTAATCAATGCCAACAAGACAAGAAATAAGTAATGATAAATTTCATTTGAATTATAAAAGAACATTTATTCAAAAATAGTATGGAGTGTATCCTTGCACCAAAAATTAAACAGTGGACAAAGCCAGGTGTTTGACCTCAAGAACCTTCAACTGAAAGGTGGACTTTACCTAACAATGCAAACAATGCAACCTAATCATTTATATCCTCATATTAATCTGGAATTAAAAAAAAAGAAACATCTGATTCGTTAAGTCAGAAAGCAAAGAAAATTTAGTTAATTTCAATACATTGCAGGAGGTTCAAAGATAGGACAAGTTCGCCTGCTATAAACATACATTAAATAGTACCTAACCAATAATTGAAAGCCAGAAAAGCTTCCTTCCAGACACGTTTTCCCTTAGCAATAAGTAGAAATTGATTAAGAAAGAAGGCAACACTCTGATTGGTTAGATTAATAAATACATTTTCAAAAACATTCCTATCCAGAAAATTATTGTATGAGTCTTTCTATGTAAAAATGACAATGTATTTTTCTGGTTCTATGAAAATAAATATATTTTTTAAGTTCTATGAAAATAAATAATTTTGAGTGATTTGAAACACCTTCTCTATTGAATTAATAGCAGTGAAAAGACTTGAGAACATAGTGGAGCTAAATCTAATTAATTATATAGTTAAATACACTCAGTGTGTAAAATAATAATTATGGTTAAGTGCAAATTATCCTGAGATTGTAATAAATTGCCTATACTGATATCTATAGTTATGCTTTATATTAATAAACTATATGCATTTCTCAATAAACCCAAATCAGTCCTATTTTCTTCATAGTTGAAACAATTTGTCTTAACTTGAATAATAGGTGATGACACGGGCTTATTTACCAGGCACGTTCGATGAAAAATGACTTTCCTTAAAATCAACATCACTTTTAGTGATATGCAAAACCTATTCTGTGAGCATTGTGAAGAAGCTAGAACATCTGTAGAAAGTGGATTCCCATCTTCCATCATATGGCTCAGTATAAGGAGAACTGCCCTGAACAGAAGCAAAAGAAAGGATTCTATTTGTTTCTACTTATACTCTGTAAAATATTCTCTCTGTCTTTATCTGCCCGTCTCTTTCTCTCCCTCTGTTTTCGCCTTCCCTTTCTCTCACTTTCTGTTCTTTTATATATGTGGTAAAAAGTTCTTTTTAAATAATGGATGCCACAGACTTAGTGATTTCAACAGTTCTCTGTAGATCATAAGTTCACATAGTGCTTGGGGGTTTCTCTATTCCGAATCTCACAAGTCTAAAACTAAGGTCTTGGTTGGGCTGTACGTTCTCATCTAAAACTTGGAGTTCTCTTTTTAGCACTGGTGGTTGTGGCAGAATTCAGAATTCAGTTCCTTGAAGAGTGAGATCTGATGGCCTAAACCTTGCAGTTGCCTGGGAGGTTCTTGATATCTGGCTTCTTCATCTTCAAGGTTAACAATGGACAGGTCAACAAGGTTAACAATTCCCCTGTTCTATGGAATCTCTTTCAATCTTCAAATTTCTTTTCTCGATAAAATTCCTGACTCTTTTAAGAGCTCATCTGAGCAGCTTTGTCCATCAAGAAAAATCTCCTTATCTTAAGGTCAACTGATTAGATCTTAATTGTATCCACAGAATCCTTTTTGTTACACTGTCACCTAAATTAGTATTTGATAGAATGAGGAAACCATGTACACATCAAACACCAGGAATTGTGAGATTATTGTAAAAATCTGCCTTAAAAACATAGGATTAAATTTGCTTAGATTAAAATGGTTATGTTGCACTTTCACGAATATGAAGGGTATGAAAATACTTTAAAGCTGTATCTTGTTAGGGCCAAACTTCTCAAGTTTATTTTAGAGTTAAGTGGGAAAGGGAGACCTGTCATTTAAGGAAGCATTCTTCACGATATCACACCCTGAACTGACTTTTGACATCTGGGTTTAAATTAAACTAAAAACAAGTTTTGAAGATTCCATTGTCAAGTTCTCTCCAAAGTGTATCTTTCCATCAAAGTTTGAATTTAAGTCTCATGAAAAGGCTGGGAATACTAGATAGTATGAACCATAAACCCAACCATTTTATTCTTTTAATAATTTAACATGGGCTTTGGGGATGGTGGAACACACCCCTGTGCCAGGAGGGTGGCTCAGTCAACTCCCCGGAGACAGCCACCCCTGTGCCTGAGACTGTGCTGGGCTGCGCCCTGAGTAACCTCTTCAGTACCTCTTCATCTGGCTGTTCATTTGTGTCCTTTATAGTAACCAGTAATATAAGTAAAGAGCTTCCCTGAGTGCTGTCAGCCACTTTGGCAAATTATTGGGTGGAAGGAGAGGGTATTGGAAACCTGATCTATGCTTGGTCAGTCAGATGTGTAGGTGGCTTGGACTTGTGTCTGGAGTGGAGATGCCGTGTGGGGCACACACTGTCTCTAGGTGGTGACTGTATTAAATTGTAGGGCACCCAGCAGGTGTCATGCACTGAGCCACTGCTCTAGATGACCGTTCTTCCAAGGCTTTGTGACCACAGCTCCCTGACCATGGGCATGTGGGAAAGAGAACTAGGAAAAGAACAAAGTGAGGTGGGAAGAACATGAAATATGAGAAGCTGGGCTCAAGAAAGCGACTTATGAAAATCCATGAACCTATGTAAATAAACTGTATCAGCACCTTTGTAGGAAACAACGGGAGTGTGTAACCTGAAGCTCAGAAGAAATAGATGCCTCTTACCCTGCACTGATTCCCAGAGCTTCACACCCCAAATGGTCAACTTTCTAGGCTGAGTGGAGCATGGGCCCAGGAGCATAGATCTACTGTGCTCTGGGAAAGAAGATGTCTAATAAATTGAATGACAACAGAGCAAAGTGGTTAAAAGCTCAAAGTCAAGCTTTTAACCTAGGTTTGAGGCTGGGCTTTGCCACCTTCCAGTTGTGGACTATGAGAAGGATTTTTACCCTCTTAAGACTCAGTCTTCTCATTTACAAAGTGGGGATGGTAACAGTACTTATGCTGTCATCTCTTAGATGATCTTATCAGACATACCTGGTGTTGGGGGGAAGATCTATGTTAAGCAGGGATTTACTTCTACAAAAGAGATTACCATAAACTGCAAATTACAATCAAATCTATATGTACTAACACTATACTCTACATAAAACCTAAAGCCCAACAACTCCTGTTTTTTATTTGTTTGTTTAGTAGGCCCAGGCCAGGTTCAAATCCAGCAGCCCCAGAACATGTGACTGGTGCTGTAACCACTGAGCTACAGACACCCCCCCAAAAAATAATTTAACATGCATACATGTAAATGCTTTGCATAAAACACTCTCCAAATGATTATACTGAGTAATTTTATGGGTAACTCTAAATAGGTCCTCATTAAATTTTTTTTATCCTGAAGAATGAGTTTCAAGGAACCATGCCTGAAGTCATGTTCTACAGAGAAGACAAATTAACATATACTAGGTACATATCTTATGTAGCTTAACAAATGCCAGGGACAGTGACCTGTACATACATGACTATATTTGAAAGTGTATACATAGCTACAAATACACAAAAATTCTACCCATAATGTAAAGAAAGTGACACTACTGTCACATGTCACTTCTGACAACCACTTGCCAAGGCCCAGGACTGGCCAGGTCTCTGCCCGGCTTAACTAGGTTCCAGACGCGGACTGCTAAATTACCTTGCTCAGGTCTCTTAGGTGCCTGAGGGCTACTTTCTACTTTAGCAGGAGAGAGAGAGAGTCTTAGAGAGAGCAAAGCAGTCTTCTTAGAGAGATAGAGCTTAGTCTTTAGCAGAACTTGGTAATCTTCAGCAGAGATGCCATGCTGACTTTCTGCAGGCAGGAAAGGAGACAGAGTCAGAGTAAGCGGGTCCGTGATAGAATGCGCATGCTCCTTGACTGCCTTCTCCTCCAGCCTACTATAAGGCTGATCTCGTGCCTCTCAACACCACAGGTGTAGAGACTGCCAATTCACCACTGATCTCATCTCCCGAGCTCTCATGCTTGTTAGGAGGGCAAAATCCCTCTCCATGCCCTTTCCACCCAATAATGTTCCATTACTGCGCTATACAGGTATTTCTTATAACTCTCACTCCTCCTAGCCATAGGCTATGTGGGCTGCAACACACTACTCCTGATTTCAGTGAATGACATTATGATCTTTATAGCAGGAAATGTGTAAGTCAGGTTTAGAAGGACCTTCAGGATTTCATCTGGACTGAATGAAGAATAAAAGGATAAAAATGAGAATAATGTCTAAATCAGTTTATCAAGAGGTAATATCATACTTTAGCAAATACATTATAGTTTTTATGGCAAATGCTTGACTTCATATATATATATATACACACAAATACGCATACACACATAAGTTTTATTTTTGTTCAATAGATCCCAACAACTTGTGGTCTCACTAATTATTTCTATTTATGCTGAAAGGTTATATCATTTAAACAAAAGCAGTAAATTAATATTTTTAAATATTAATTATAAAATACATACATTATGAATTATTTAAAATTAAATGATTTTTGCAGTTAAATATTCAATAAAGATAAACATTTTTAAATGCAAATTCAATCATATTAATAGCACTTACTAAAGTTAATCAGTTTTTTAGATGGATGACTATCTCTGGAGATTTTTTTATTAATTTCAGGTTAATGGGAGGGTACAACTAAATCACAATGTTTGAATTTGTTAGTTAGGGCCCCTCTTGTAGTTATTCCGTGCACCCAAAAGGCGTGCCATACACCCCTACATTGTGTCCGTTCAGTGGGACCCTTGTTCCACTTCCCCCACATCTGTTCCTCCTGCCCCCCAACATAAATTGCAATGAGTTTTTCTCCTATTTGGTTGTAAATTAGATCATCTATTGTGTTCATATTAGTATTGAGTACATTGGATATTTGCTTTTACATTCTTGTGATACTTTACTTCACATGAGAGATTTTATGGAAATTGCTTTTTGTTTCAGAACATTTTTTATGGAAATTTCTATACTTTTATCTTAAATGTATTTAATTAGCATATTTTTCCATTGTTTAATATTTAACAGTAGCATATCTATGTGACTTTCTTCAATCATTTCTGCTTCTAGAAGAAATGAAAATATTTCCCACTTTGTTATCCCACACATAATGAAACATTTGTGTTCATTGTTTATTTCTTGGTCAAGTGTACATTCACTAATTCATTCATTTATCCAGCACTTATTTTTCAGTGTTCTATCAATCTAAGACTATTCTGGTTACTGGGAATATATGGTAGTATAAGGAAAACAAAGTTTCTGCCAGTCATATTTCATGGGATGTTGGGGGACCAGATACTAAAAAAAAAAAAAAAAAATGTATAAGCATTTGAAGTAATGTGGTTAGTGGTTAGTACTATAGAAAAAAAATAAACAGATAATGAAATAGAGAAGGATGTTAGGTGTTCTTGAAATGCATTTTTTAATGAAGGCAAAAGTTACAATTAGTTCAAATATTTCATTACAAAAACAGAGCTAGTAATGTACAAATTGCTGTATAGGCCTATTGACTAGAGTGGAGAGTACTAGGTGGTGGGAGGTAGATTGATGCCTAGCAAAAAAAATAAAAATGACACAATGAAATTGATTGGCAGTGGATTTGACAACAAGGAGATTGCTGAAGATTGCCACAAGAGTAGTTTCAGTGAAATGATAGCTAAAAATAACTGAACAGAGTTGTGTTCATGAGAAAATGTGAAGAGTGCAAGTAGGATGGAGAGTTAACTCTTAAAATACATTATAAAAAACAGTAGAAACTGTTTTTTCCAAGCTGGAACTTGGTATGGGGATGTGAAGTCTGGCTTTGTGGCTCCTGGGGACTACATCATATCATAGAGTCTAGAGGGCTCTCTATGAAAAGAACACAAAATAATAAATGTAACATTGAGAATAATGTTTATTAAAAATTTATTGAGTTACAATAAATATTTAATATTTATGTTTTTAATAACAATAAATATTTAATATTCATGCATTTAAATGTTTATTTAATCTTTAAGATCGTATAAATAACAATCATAATTTTAAAAAATATAATCATCACAAATCTTTAACAAATTTATATATTAATTGCATAAAACTAATGCACCTCTGTAATACTTTGGTCACGGTATTTCTATACTAAATTCATGAGACCCTTGATATAATCAATAGATTTATATATTTCTATAGAAATTGTACAAGGGTAGTTCAGTAATTTTCATAAGTCAACTTGATTTAAAATTCATTTTTTTCCTTATCCTAGTATGTTGTTCTCAGGTTCACATTTTATCAGAATCATCAACAATACTAAGATGGCTATTAGGTTCAAAATTTTTTTGGATTATTGAAAAATTTGAAAGTTACTCCTTCATTTTTTCCATAATTCTACGAGTATGAGTATTCCATTGATCTCAGGGAACAACAAAACTAAATACTCTGATTTTATAACACTTCTGGTCCTTTCATTGTTGCCATACATTTTTCTTCTATACATGTTATATATCCCCTAATACATTGCAACTGTTTTCATTTAGACAATTATGACCTAATAAGATTAAAAATTGAAAAATCTATTTTCTATTTAGCTATATGATTATTATTTCCAGTGTTCTTTATTTCTTTGTTTATATGCACATTTACATCTAGTATCATGTTATTTCAGTCTGAAAAAGCTCTTCCAACATTTCTCGTGGTAGAGAGTGTCGGCAATAAATTTGCTCAGCTTTGAATTGATGAGAAAATGTCTTTATTTTACCTTGACTTTTATGCCTTGAGTTTTATAAAATTATTTAACTGTTTATTGCTTGCAAGGTTGATTTTTTTCCCAGTACATTAAAAACGTTATGCAGTATTTTTAGGTTGCACAATTTCTGACCAAAGTATGTTGTTCTTTTTCTTGCCCTTTGTATGTTATGTTCTCTCTCATTCTTTCCCCTGGTGGCCTTCAAAATGCTGTCTTTATCTTTGGATTTTATTAAGTTGATTCTGATGTTCCTAATATGTTTTTCTTATATTTGTCATGCCTGGATTTCCTGAATCTTTGTGGAAATTTTTGGCTCATGTGTTTCTTTGGCTGTCATTAATTTGTAAAAATATCTTGCTATAATTTCTTCAAGCATTTCTCCTACTCCATTCTCTGTTTTCTCTTTCTGGGACTTAATTTTGTTTTTCCTCATTTTATTATTATTTTTTTTATTCTTTTTTTTTTTTTTTGAAGACAGAGCCTCAAGCTGTCACCCTGGATAGAGAGTGCTATGGCATTACAGCTCACAGCAACCTCCAGCTCCTGGGTTTAAGCAATTCTCCTGCCTCTGCCTCCCAAGTAGCTGGGACTATAGGCGCCACCACAATGCCCGGCTATTTTTTGGTTGTAGTTGTCATTGTTGTTTGGCAGGCCCAGGCTGGATTCAAACCCGCCAGCTCTGGTGTATGTGGCTGGCGTCTTGAGCTACAGGTGCTGAGCCATTTTTTTCCTCATTTTTTAAAATAAATGTTGTAACTTTGGTAACAATTTTGATAAATTATTTTCTCTGCTGATTCCAGTTTGTTCATGAATATATAAAGATAAACTTTATATGTGAAATATTTTTTATTTCTCATATTTTCTTTTTTCTCTCTTTTTTATTTTATTTTTTATTTTTCTATTTTTTTGCAGTTTTTGGCCAGAGCCTGGTTTGACCCCACCACCCCTGGTACATGGGGCTGGTGCTCTACTCCTTTGAGCCACAGGTGCTGCCCCTTTCTCATATTTTCTTTTGAGTCTCTTTTATAGTTTCTCTCAGTGTGTTGAAATACCACCTCTCTTTTTCATATATGTGTTCATTATTTCTGCTGAACCTGTTACAATAATAAATTTTAATTTTTAAAAAAAAAAATTGAATTATTATAGTTATTTTAAAGTTTCTTATTGGTAGCTTTAAAGTCTGCATCATATCTGAGTTGATTTTTGTGGCTGCTTTATCTCTAGAGAACAAGTGTGTGTGTGTGTGTGTGTGTGTTTACACATGCATGTACCTGCACACACATGCACGCACAATATTTTTTTGTTTGAATGTGAAACATGATATATTTCTTAAAAGTAGCAACTAATGCAGATAGGCTCTATACAGGGAAGTGTGACCATTCTGCTGTTAATAATTGTGGAAAGCTAAGTCATTCTAGCCAGTAGATGAACTGAAACTTGGCTCCATTGTTTCTGTGCATCGCAGACTACAAAGTCTTCCAAAAGTCGACTTTCTCTGTCTTGTTTTAATTTTTCTTAGTTTTCCTCATGCACCATTAGCTTTCCATAATAAATATCTCCTGATGCACTTGCCCCTCAACCAGCAACACTGTAATGCTACTTGCTACCCTGTGTAAGGTTCATGGTAAGAATTGAAGACTTTGTTAGTTTTCCGTCATAAACATACCATTAGACAAGTCATGGACCTGAAAGCTTAGTTGTGGAGTCTCATTTACACTTTCTGACCTCCCTCTGCATCATCCAAAGTCTTCTTTTTGTTTTCTGGATGGATTTGTTCAAGCTCATGCTTAGGAATCCTGTGACCAACTGCTTTTCTTACTTTTCTCTAAGCAGATAATTTTTACTTCATATTCAAAAAGAGTCAGATGTCTGAATAGTTCCTCAGAGCCTGTGCATATAAGAAAATTTCTAAAGTTTCCTGACTCGCCCCAAGTCGTGCTCTGGCATGTAAATGACTGTGACTTCTCTTGAGCGTGGGGTTCTGATGAGTGCTATGGCATTATGCCAGCCCAAACTCAATCTTTCAGAATTATTTTTTAAAATCATTTGTTTTCCATTTAATTATTTTTATGGCAGTCACCTGCATCCCATCTCTATTCGGGTTGGATTTTTCCCATGTGAAATTTAGTTTACCTAGTTGTTTTGTGAGCTCACTTTTGTGAATGGGCTCAAACAAAGTTATGTAAATTCTTCGGCTCCTTCTTTCTCATTATTACATTAGAAATCATTGTTTCTTGTGTGGGTTTTTACAATTTTGGGGGGGATATTTCATAAAGTGTATTTATTTATTTATTTATTTATTTATTTATTTTTATTGTTGGGGATTCATTGAGGATACAAGAAACCATGTTACACTGGTTGCATTTGTTAGGAAAAGACCCTCTTACAATCGTGTTTTACCCCCAAAAGGTGTGGCACACACCAAGACCCCAAGACCCCAAGACCCCACCCCCCTTACTCCTTCCTTCTCTCTGCTCTTCCTTTCCCCACCCCTCCCTCACTTTTTAATTGTCTTATTTATATGGAATCATATTGTAGGCAAATTCTTTTCTGAATCTTGCTTTTCTTACTTAAAAATGGAAATCCCTCCAAGGCAGCCTGCAGAGTCTCACTATGCCACCCTCGGTAGAGTGCTATGGCGTCACAGCTCACAGCAATCTATCTTTTGGGCTTAAACGATTCTCTTGCCTCCACCTCCCAAACAGCTGGGACTACAGGCACCCACCACAGCGTCCAGCTATTTTTTTGTTGCAGATCTCATTGTTGTTTAGCTGGCTGGGGCCGGGTTTGAACCCACCTACATTGGGTGGCTGGCGCCCTGCCCACCAAGCTACGCAGAGTCTTTTATTTATTGACTCTGTCATATTCTATGGTGTGAAAATACACCACAAGTTATTCAAGTGTGATGACGTAAAGGTTGTTCCTTCTCAGATGAGTCTTTGAATACATGGACATATCCTTACGTCCTGCTGTCACTCGGGTGCTTTGGTTTCTGTGTGTGCCCAGGGGAAACTCCAGCTTCTCCAGATGGCCTCAGCTTCATCTGCAGGGTTAGGTTAAGCGAAAAAACCACACACTAGCCATCCCCTCCCCAACAGAGTCGAGACAGTCTTCATCCGGGACAACACTGAACCTGCCCTGAGCCTTCCACCTCTCTCCCCATTGAAGTGTTTTACCTCAGTAGAAGGTAAACTGAAACCAGTATAGTCAGAGGACTTGTAGGAGACAAGGGTGGAGAGGTAATGAGAGGGTGAGCCAGCTCCTGGGGGCTCCTGCAGGCCTTTGGCGTTTGTAAGATTTGGCCTTTAATCTAAATAGAAAAGGAAGCTGTTGAAGGGATTTAAGCAAAGAAGTGAAAATAATCTGATTTAAGTTTTAGAAGGATAGCTATGGCGGGATTACTGCTGCAGTGACCCTAGTGAGAAGTGGCAGTGTCTTCCTGCACAGGGCAGTCAGTGGGGAAGTGCTGGAAGGGCAGGTAGGTAGGTAGGTAGGTAGGTAGGTACCCTTCTACTCTGCAGGGCAGAGACAAGAGTTAACAGTGTTTTCTATGGAAAGGCAAATTTGGTTGGAGTAGAAGATGACTTTTACGATTTTGAATTTGTTATACATTTTCAAAATTTAACTAACTTATATAACCTGTAAAAATTAAAATTTAAAGGAAAGTATGAATGGTCAGGGTGACAGTCTGTGCCTGGATCCCATTCTGTGAACCCACTCATTCACCTGCACACACACACACATTGTGCCAGAGACTCAGGGTCAATAGTAAGCTATCTCTAGAGAATGAAAATACAGGTACGTTTTCAATTTATTCTGATTCATACTCATATATTACCTTCAATAAATATATAATGCTTTTGTAAGAAGGAACAAAAACAAATAGATATTGTTTTAAAATGTTAAAAACATCAAAACGCACATGTCATAAGTAGAGACTTCAAAAATGGACAATTAAAGTAACTATATCTGCTTAACATTTATTTTTTATTAAGGCATTAAACCCTATGTTTAGCTACAGAAAATAATAAATTTCTGTGTTACAAATTATATTAAGCAAATATTCCCAAAACTAAAACCTTTTTTTAAAGAACCAAGGTTCTCAAACATTAAATACCTTTGAAAAAGCTTCTGCTCTACAAAGATAGCTTGGAATATATGAAGGATCAAGTTTAATTGCATCAGAAAATTGAGAAATGGCCTCGGTGTAGTTATCCAGGTATAGTAGATGTATGAGGCCAATATTATTATAAGCCAAAACAATAGTTCTAAATAGAATGGAGAAGGAAAATCGCATTAAACACTTAATTATTCCAAATGTTCTCCAGCTATGAATTAACTTCATGAAATACATACATTAATATATAAGTTAGTTAACTATTCTAGATTCAAAATTATAAACACCTTTATAAAATTTTTGGTAGGGAATTAACATCTGTAGTGTTTGTGCTAGAAACAGAACTCCTGAAGTCTCCTTGACTATTAGCAAAACACTACTCTTCCTTGACTTAATCTTGAACTAATGTAAATTGTACATGTTTCATCTTCCTCAACTCCAAAGCCTTTGCCTCAGTCTGTGTTATATCGGTGACGAGTAACAGAGAGAAAGAGTAATACTCAAGAGTTTGGTGGCTTGGGTTGAAAATCCTTCCCACATAGGTAGTAACATATGCTTTTCTGTATCAAATAAACATTGTTTTTCTCTCTTAGAGTCAAATAATTTTCAGCATAGAAATGATCTTTGAAATTACCTTATTTCAAGATGAGAAAGCCACCCATTCCATGGCCTAACCTTACCAAAGCCCCATCCCTTTGCGTAGACATCAGTTTCTACCAGCCACTTTCTGACTTTTTGCAACTGAAAACTTTTCTTTTCCTTCCTGGCTCAAAAAATGGCCAAAAGAGAAGCATTGTAGTCATGACAGAGTCACGCTCCATGATTTTCCACATCAAGGTCAAGGTTGACCTTGAACAAGCTAAGGAAACCATCCGCTGGTTGGCATGGAATCGGCATGGTTAGATACTCTTCTGACACCTTCTGTTTTAATAAATGCTTCATCAAAAAGAAGGGGAATTATTTAATTAAATTCTGTGTTTTATAGCTTGGCTTTTCTGACTAGTGTATGTAATTTTTGGTATGTTTTTTCCCTAACGGTATGACTTTTTTCTTTTGCTTTACTAAATAAAATGAAGTCAGAAGTTCTAAATAAGCTAGAAGCTTTCCTTCCATTGAGATGTATGCAGAAGTGAAATGACAAGGAGAATGTTTTGTCATTATTTTAAAACTTTATGAAGGTTTTCCAAGACCTCCAAAAGCTCTGGCCGAGCACCCCCAAACACCTCTTAATAACCAACTTGTAAATTTGTAAAAACTTATACAAAATTTGTAAAAGCAAACAGATGTTTGAAACAGGTATTATTTTAGAAGTAATCTTATTTTTAGAAGTAGTATTCTAATTCTAAAATGACTTTATATAATTGTCTCATTTTCTACTAGGTTATCAATGGCAAGAGAAAAAACACTTTTGCTTCCGTTTCAGTTTTTTATTTTATACAAAAGTCAAATTAATAAATATGAAAAGGAAAACATACCTTTCTAGAGAAATAACAGTTTCAAAGTCACAAATTGCCAGAAACCAAAGTTTTTGGTGTGCATATACTATGCCCCGATGTAGAAAAGAACTAAGATTTTCATAGCCATCATTTATGAGAACTAAAAAAAAACAATGAAAAGGTATATCTTATTAAGCTTCTGGGCAACCATATATGGATTATGTTTTTGTCTATAGCCTTCCTACTGCTTATTCTTATTTTTTTAACAGTATATAAAATAGAATATCTCTATAATTTTTTTTATTGTTTTTGTTTGTTGAGTAAAAAATAGTATAGTACATAAAAATGTACTTGTTTGTTAGTAACAATGTGGCTATGGTTCGCAGGCTCGTCAGAGCTGGAAGAAATCCTGATAGTGACGTAGTCTAGTCCACTTGCTCTACAGATGAGAAGACTGACGTCCAAAGGGGCTCGGTACACTGACCATGGTCATGATGCAAGTGAATGGCTTAGACTGGCCTAGAATATAACTCCTGTCATCACAGCATTACTTCCCTTAATGTCCTGTTATTATCAAAAAAAGAAAGAAAAGAAAAGAAAAAAAACCTTGTCACTGGCCAAGGAATAGGCATGGGTACTAGTCCAGATCAGGGCATGAAGGCCGAGATCTGGACACACACAAGCCAGGATGGGCAGCTGCAAAGAGGCTACATCAAGGCATGCAGAACTTGGAATTAAGGCAGACGACTTGACTACACATGTCCCACATGATAGAAGCAAAGAGAAAAAGGAACGTGCTCTTAGTAGTCCAGGCATATGACTCCCATCAGTAACCAATCTGGATGTCATGTCTCTCCCTTACTAATTTGTCTCTTCATTTTCAAAAATGTGCTAGTGAATTAGATGGGTTTGCCACCAGGTTTTTGTTTTGTTCTTGTTTTGTTTATTAGAGATGGGGGTCTCATTCTGTAACCTTGACTGGGGAGTAGTGGCACAGTCATAGCTCACCAAAGCCTTAAACTCCTGGGTTCAATAGAACCTCCCAACTCAGCCTCCCAAGTCATCAGACTGGTTTTCCACAAGCTTTGACACATATCTTCTAAGCTTCCCAAGGCTATTCTGGCTTAGTGGGGAAAGTTTTACCAAAAATGTGCATAATATTCATAGTCTGGGATACAAATATTCATCATACTAGATTTTGGGAAGCACACCTAGTCTAAGCAATAATCATACAAATTAAGTAAATACAGTTATGCATCTCTTAACAATGGGGATACATTCTGAAAAATGCATTGTTAGGCAATTTTGTCATTGTGCAAATATTGTAGAGTATATTTACATAAACATAGATAGTAATCTGTATTTTTATTTATATGTATTGTTCCTATGGAAAACTGAATGTTACATTACTAAAACTGAATATCAATCATTTCCCCTACTTTGGCTTCCATACCATATCAGGTTTCTATACATGCTTCAGTATAAGCTTATGGGATCACCATCTTATATGCAATCGGTTGGGGCCAAAGCATTGTCTTCAAGGGATTACAGTCAGTCAATGCTGACTGCTTAGCTCACATGATTGGCTGGCAAGGAAAAAGCTACTGTTTTGATAGTTGCTTTAGAAAAACAGAAAAATTATTTTTAAGGAAAAAAATATTAGAGTTACTTCTCTGTGGTTTGGTTTTCTTATCAGTAAAATACGGATGAAAATAGTCCCTTCAATTATCATTTGAAGCCTGGAAAGGGGGAAGGGGAAGTGAGAAGCCCAGAACTTGCAGAAGAGAGAACTAGGAGCAAGAAGCCTTTTGCAAAGGGCCTGGGATATTTGGCCAGATAGTAGACGGACAGGGCTGATAGTGCTGGGTGAACTTACAGGGAAGGGGGTGTTTGAGCTTCACATTTAAGCTGTTTGGATAAATTCATCCTCCTCTGAACTCTAAAACATTCAGTAACCAATTATTACACAACATGCCTGGGCTGATGTTATACCAGCATGAAGGAAAGGCTTGGGGGGGAATCAAAGCAGAAAGAACAGTAGCCCCAAGAAGCAAGTGGGTGAGCAGGGAATCTAACCAAGAGCAGAAAGCAGACATGAAGATGACAAGAGAATTGAACGGGAATCCTTAAGTGTCTTTCCCGAGAATCCTTGGGAACAGAGCGAGAGGGCACTAAACTCTTCTCTGGGGTTCGAGTTATTTTATTTGAATATTAGTGGGAAGGGTAACCTCAGAAGGCAAGTAGACTCAGAGATAATCATCTCAGGTAACAATGACCTTGGGTTTCCTTCCCCACTAAGAATCTAGTTCTCTCTTAATTGCCTCACCGAGAATGATAGGATTCCATAACCTTGCACCCAGGCAAATGCAGCTATGTTTAGGGTGCTGGGCTCTGGCTAGATTTTCTCAGCAAGATAAGCTCATTCCCTACATTGGAGATTGTTTATTAAGGGCTTATCCCATGCCCAATATTGTGCTGGGCACTAATGTAAGTCAGGAATACACTGATTGAGGGTAAGGTAGAAGTGATCGTTTTTAACTGTCCACACCTGAGGAATTGAGAATTGAGGAATCTGAGGATTCTCAAAGCCTATTTCTAGTTAAAGGGTCACAAGATGAATTGACAAATTTGTCAATTTGACTATGGAGTAGGGACACAGCCCACCCGGACAATGTGTCACCGTTTTAGCAAACTGACTAAGAAATAGACTTAGGTTTCCAGAAAAATCCTAAGAACTCAATATATAGAAAGACAGGTTTCTTTGAAATCACATTCCCCCCTTACCACAGCTACTACTACTCTCTCTCTCTTAAAGGGCATATTAGGAACGCTTCTAGCTAAACCATTATAGTTTACAAGTACACAGTGGATGAATACATATACTGTGTATGATATAAGGCACTGTATGGATATACAATATATTTAAATGTATAAACATACATATGTGTTGATACACATATTAGTATATAATAATACTTGTATTACATTAGTGATCCCACACTAGTATTCCTCACTACGAAACTGAGCTGCTGAACTTCAGATTAGGTCCCTTCCCATTTAGGTGCAGTTGAAGGCAACGTACCTGAAACGCTGTAATCCTGTATCGCTCTGAAAGGGTTACATTTCCTAAACGAACAAGCTCGATAATACAATGCTAACCAGTTATTAGGATCTAAGTGAATTGCAAAAGAAAAATCTTGAGTTGCTTGCATATAAAGATTCCGTTTATAATATGCTCTCCCTCGGTATATCCTGGAAAAAAAATTCCATTTTAACATGTGCTGCAAAAAAATTCTCTCCTTTTGGTAAACCTATTAATGACTAATTTTACATTCAAATGACAATTTGTGATTGTTTACCCTTGCTTCTCAAGAGAGTTTAGTCATGATGTCAGTAGCGAAAAGGATATGAACTTTTTATAAAGTACACTTTATTGTATACATAATTATATACTTATTAAGTGTATTCAATATATTAATTATGTGCTTATCGATATTATTTTGTTTCTTGCATTTACCATGGAGGTATGTCAATGAAGTAAATATAGTATTGATTTATTTTTATTATATATTGAGTACCAAAATGTGTTAGACACTAATTTATACAAAATTGTTCTCTAGAACAAAATCGTTCACTAATTATTTTGGAAAAACAAAATAGTCCATTTTGCAGAAAATTGCCCCCACTGAGTAAAATGTGTTATGGATTTTTTTTTTCTGTTACTGAAGATATCCCCCAATAAATGAGACTCTGCTCATCCATGGAGGAAAGCTATTGCATAGCTTAGTTATATGAATTTGATTCTTCTCTCATTGACTCTTAACTAACTCTAAAAATTAGTGACCAATTTGAAATTGTCGTTGACTATATCTACTCCTGAAAAATTCATTTTTCAACTAGTTAATGATGTGAAGTATATCAGTTTTTATAAATGAAATAAACATGACAGTTAAGGAAATATCAGGAGGAATTAGTTTCCAGGTTGCCTGCTCTGAAGATGTTAAAATAAAGCCCAGAGGAGGATAAATAAAAATCGAAGAAGGTTATATTATGAAGGTAATGTTAATTCAGAGAAGGGAGTGCAACAGTATATTGGCCGAGTGACAATGTAAGTCTGTCAAAAGTAATTAAAGTAAAAGTTTTGAAACTTTTATCCTGTAAGAAATAATTTTCCCTACCTTTAAGAAATGCTTTCCTTATTTTCTAATAAATAAAAAAGTTTCATAATGACTTTTAATTCATACTCATTGATAAAAATATCACTAATTATTTTTCAACGTACTTATGATTCTGAACTTGAAATCTTACAGAATAAATCTTTGTAACATCCTTTGTAGCACACTTTAAGCCATGCTAATTTGAACACACTGACTTTTGCAACTTCCTTTCATTTCCACTGTCCCAGTACTTCAGACCCTCATCAGCTCACACTCCCAGGTCTGGAGTGATAAGATTCAATTATCAAACAATAAAGATCTCCTTTCTCAAAAATTTCTCTCAGTGGCTCCAGACTGCTAAAGAGATAAGGCTAAATTCTTTTAAAATGGCATATAAGGCCCTCCATAAGAAAGAACCATCTTACAATACCTTGAATTAACCTTATTTTTCTCCTGCAACCAATCTATTTCCTTCCTACAAGAAGCGCCCCTTTAACTCAAAAAGAAATAGACAACCAAAATAGACTGACTACTAGAGAAGAAATTTGAAAGAGTTTCAGAAAAGTTTACCCCACAAGTGACTACAACCTGGGATAATTTCTGAGGGGAGTTATTTTAACTTTTCAACAAACAAAAAATATCCAGTGCTAAAGATGTTTCTAAGAGAAGACGAAAAGGGATTTCATTCAGAAAATACCCAGTCCTGAAATCAAAATCTGACTAACAAAATTAGTGACCACTCTTATTACAAAAATAGATTTAAAATCTTTAAAAAGAAAAGTAAAAACAAAGAAAATTCAGTACAATTTGATAATATGTTACCCAAAAATATACTGTATTTTACCATGTATAATGTGCACTTTTTGTCCAAAGTTTTAGGGGAAAAATAAGGATGTGCATTAGACATGGGTAGTATAGCTTGAGAGCAGGCTAAGTCCAGCAGGCCTCCTAGGACTGCCCAATCCTCCATCCTCGGCCCACCTAGGACACAGGGCTCCAGTCCAGGACCACCCAGGACCCAGTAGGAGTGGGAATGAGCTTAGTGGCCTCCGCCACACACTGCAATCAGAGACAGGGCAGTGAGTGGGCTGGCAAGGCAGGCTCCAGCTGTGAACTAGATGCCAAGTGAAGTGACTCAGGAGCAGGAAACCAATACCACACGTCCTCACTTATAAGTGAGAGCTAAGTTATAGGTGTGCATGGTCATACCAACACTGGAGATACAAAAGGGGGAGGACGGAAAGAGGGGGAGAGAGGAAAAACCACCTATTGTGTACAATGTACACTAGTCAAGTGACAGATACTTGAAAAGCCTGAACTTCACCACTACACAATTCATCCGTTTATTACACCACAAACCCACTTGCACCTCCTAAATCTATTGAAGTTTTTAAAAATTAACAGCAAATTGAGTGGATTTAAAGAAGTAAATTCAAAAATACTGCAGCAAAAATTTGGGAATGCGGATTTTAAATATAAATACACTTAGAAGTCTCAAACCAATTCTCTGAAATTCTGATATACAGACCTTTAAAAAGAAAACGTAGGTCAGTTTGAAATATATTCTAACTGTCGATAGGGCACTTTGAATTTTCCGACAATGTTTTCATTCTTTTGTTAGCTACTTCCTTACATTTTGTTTTCTCATTCTACAAGTAAAATAATTTCATAATCAAGAACAAATAATTAAACATAAATATACTAAGGTCAAAATACCTTGTCTTAAAAAACAATTTCAAAGATTCTGGCTTGGCGCCTGTGGCTCAAACAGGTAAGGCACCAGCCACATACACCTGAGCTGGTGGGTTCAAATCCAGCCGGAGCCGGCCAAACAACAATGACAGCTGCAACCAAAAAAAAAAAAAAAAAAATAGCCGGGCGTTGTGATGGGTGCCTGTAGTCCCAGCTACCTGGGAGGTAGAGGCAGGAGAATTGCTTGAGCCCAGGAGTTGGAAGTTGCCATGAGCTATGATGCTACAGCACTCTACCCAGGGCAGCAGCTTGAGGCTCTGTCTCAAAAAAAAAAAAAAAAAAAAAAAGATTCTCTCTAAGCAGAACCTAGAAGGTTTCCCACCTTCTGTTTTCCCTTTATTCCCCAGCCCCAACCATAGGCAAACTCTTAAACTTCTCATTTACCCAATTTCTTCACCTGAAACATGGAAGTTTGTTTTGGTTTTGTTTTCATGATTATTTCAGTGACAATATAAAAACAAAATCAAGCAAAGGGGCAAAATGACTGCAAACCATTTTTGCAATGAAGTACAAATGACAGAAATCAAGAGTTGAGTGATGCTCCATGGTCCAATTTCCTTCACTTTATTGTACATTATTACCATCCTTTGCCATCTCTCTTTTTCCAAGTAATAATTCTTCTTTTCTCATATTCACTCTAACCTTCAAAAGTTCACAGTTCAGGTGAGAAGTGTTTACTGGTTTCTTTTTTAAATTTTCAATTAAAATCTTGACTGTATATATGTATAGAGTACAACATGATGATTTGATATACAATGTGTAACACTTAAATCAAACTGATTAACATAGCCATCACCTCATTTACTTACTTTTTGTGGTAAGACATATAAAATTTACTCATAGTTATTTTGAAATACACCCTTACATTGTGCACTTTAGGTGATAGCCCTCCAAATGCCTTTCCTCCTCCCACCATACACCCTTCCCCTTTCCTCTCCCCTCTCCTTTCTCTCCCCTTCCCCTTGCGAGACTATATTTGTGTTTTATCTTTTGTATGAATGTGTTTGCTGATTCTTCAGCAAAGATGTGCAAGGCGCTAAACCATTTGTTTAAATGAAACTAATCCTAAAATGTTTTAAAAGACAAATAAAAACCCCTATGTTTTGACATAAAACCTTTCATAAAATTAAATAAAAATGCAAGGAAGAATAATATAAGGTGTTAGGAAGTGCTTTAGAAATTAGCAGTGTTACTAGTATTTAGAATATGCAAATGAAACAATTCTAAATTGTCATTTATGCATCTTATAATTTTTAAAATGACATCTAAAATAATTCTTACCTTGCTTCAGAATTGTGGGGATCTATTTTTAACAAGCCTGTAAAATCCTGTATGGCTGCAACCCAGTTTTCATATTCAAAATAGTACAGACCACGTTTCAATAATGCATCTATTCTTTTGGGATCATAATAAATACACTATAGGGGCAAGAAGAAGCACATAAACATCACATGATGAAAAAAGAGCTAAGGTAAGTATATAATCACATAACAAGTTAAGTGAACTACAACCACCTTTTTAAATTTAGATTACATAAAAGCAAACCTCTTTCTTTAAAAATTCCAAAATTTCCAGATTTGCATCTAAAAAAAGCATAGTTTTAGAAAATCTACCCACCATCAAATTCTAGAAGGGGAATATTTTCTAAGAGAAAAAACAAACAACAAATATTATACACGAAGCCGGGGCTTTTGCCCATTGAAATTATTATTTTTTTTTTTTTGGTATGAACTGCCTAAATCATAACTGTGTACATTAATGCAATGATGGGGTACAATGTGCTGCTTTCATGTACAATCTGAAATATTTTCATTAACTACTGAAATTTTTATGGATAAAAATTCATAAGAGAATTGTTCAACTAAAGTGGAGTTTATTGGATCTATCATAACATTTTATCTGAATTAAAGATGTAACACATTAGACTATATCAAGGCTGATTCGATCAAATCAAATACAGATTAACAGATTATCTGGCCATTAAAATGAGGGAGAGAAATGGGTTTCTATTGGCATGGTTCATTCATTTCACATTGACATACAAGGCAAAAGAGCAAATAGACTAAATAATTATATATACTCAGTTATAGAGCTCTTCACTCATTGGTAGTAGAAAAGAATTGAAGTATAAAGGAGGTTAGCAAGTATTTTTAGAACAGAAAAAGAAGGTAAATATTTTAAAACTTGTTTAACCTCAGTATGTTACAGTAAATCTATTTGTAAACTATTGATGTTAGATGGGGGAAACAAACAGAACAGATAATCTAATAATTTCCATATCTTCAAAAGAGTTTTTGGTCACTTTGAAACCAGAAGTTGCAAAATATATAATATGTGCTGGTATCTTCTTCAAGCAAAAGAGGGTCAAGTAAGAGGCTAAACCACCATGGAATTAAGAAACAGGGAGGAGCCAAGATGGCAGTCTGTAGCCAGCTTTCTGCAGATGCTCCTGTCCAGAAGGAGAGTTAAAGGACAGAAATTTAGCGAGAAAGCCAGCAGTTTGGAGCTGAGCCAAGAGACAAGGTCCAGGAACGCACATCAACACTGCTGGAGAGACCTGAGACCCCAAGGATACAAATAAAAGGTACAGAGTATATCACCAAGTGGACGGGAGTCCCCTCCCCCAAGAGAACAGCTCGCAGTGTACTCCATGCCTCCATACAAACAAGTGAGCAGAGTTCAAATGTCCTCCCACTCTACCCCATGGGAGAGACCCTCTAAAAACTGGACCTCCTTCCCCTACTAGGGTGCCGCAGCACTCTCCTGCCAGGCATAAAGCTGTATAAAACTGTATATATTCTCTACCTGTAAGTTGGAACTCCCAGCACTCCCCTCCACTCTCACCTTGAGGTCTGGAGGTCTATCCCCAATGGAGTACAGATTCTTGGACACTTTCTTGAGTGGTGTGGACAGGGCATGGGCTGCTGCTGGTCTGTGCTGTTCTCCCAGCTTGGAAGTGGTGACAGGAGAGTAAGCCAAAAGGTGGCTGGCCAAAGCAGACAAGCGGACAGGCGGTCCCCTGAGGCACCAAGCCCAGCGCTGAGAAAGCTTTGCTAAATTTTGGCCACACCTGGCCCTCAGGGGATGACAGCTGAGACAAAGGGCTGAAGCTCACAGACTGAGTCAGGACTATTAGCAGCCCAGCGTCTCTTCTGCAGGGCAGAAATTCTGCGAACTTGTTCTGTTCTATCAGCTTTTTCATGTACTTTACATCAATCAGGGACAGGGCTGGAACTGAGTGAATCACCTCAGCCCTTATCAACTACCCAGGTTGTCAGGCCTCACTTCCTCCCCTGCCAACACCGACATAACTGGTGGACTGGCTGAGGAGCCACAGAGCCCTGTGTGACCTAGGCAGGCACAAACCT